>JAODUO010000709.1:262500-413252 GCA_025642075.2 Ridgeia piscesae
GCTCTCATGCGTACAGATACTCTCATGCATACAGACACTCTCATGTGTACAGACACTCTCATGTGTACAGACACTCTCATGTGTACAACTCTGTAAGGTTCCTGGTTAGCGTTATCTCACATCTTATTTAACCATGCAGTTGTAAGTTGGTGTTATATTAAAGTTTGCTTTACCTTGACCTTTGGCCTTGCCCAAGGATATAGTAGTAGAAAGAGTGATATGCCCACTCCAAGCAAGATGCCATACTGGAAGCAGAGACCATTGAACCAAGTGAACAACAGGTACAAACAACATTCCCTTGAAAACTATTTACCTGCATTTTTAATGGCTCAAAATCAAACAGATAATCAGTCTAAATAGTTTGCAGTAAAAGTACGAAAAACATACCTCAATTCCTAATACAAATGAGAAGACAAATGTAACAGTCCATGGAACCAGATCTACTTCTGCAACAGACACAACAAATAGGTCCATATAAAAAGACAATAAGTAAAATACTAAACTAACTAATAAATACAACGTTCTTCTGCATGAATACAGGAGTGAACACGAGACAATCAGGCCTGGAGTTAGGCTGTTAGCAAGCACAAGCAACTAGATCCATGTAATGCTTACCACATAAATAAGTAAAATATGTCAACAAAACATCACCAAAATAAATGGTCTGGCTGTCATTTGTAAACAAGACTCAGTATGGTTGAGACACTATGGTGTATCATCTATATGTTCAAACTGTGGTGTATTCTCATTAAAGAAACTGAGTTAACCCATTTATCCTGATGCTAGAGCAGACTACTTGCAGCCAGCTCCTGATCATTTCTACACATTTTATTTGTCAGCAGCAGAAAATCATTTTAAAGTATGACATACTGTTAGAAAGCAGATAAAATAAATGATCAATTTACATCAACAAATTTGCAGTTTGATAATATATATACATGTAGTACATATGGCTTATGGCAACACATATCCCAATAAATTCAAATGTACACATGTATGTTGAGTATTGTCACATTACTTTCCATGTGACATTATTGCCATGAAGGAGACAACATGTTAATGAGCAAATTGATTTTTATGCATCTTTCTCTACTGAAACCAAAGGTAAAAACTTGTCCACGTATATTGGACAATAATCTCATTATGTAAACTTTTGTGTTATAGCCACACCAGTCAACCGATTCGCAATGAATAAACAAATACACTAAAGTAACAACTTTGGTCAACATTTCAATGTAACAAATGTCACATCACATCACATAGCAGGTCTGTGCATCTTAAACCATATAACCACGTGTCCAAATTTAATGGTGTCTGTGACTCAACCTCCCATCTTTGGTTTCAGATTTAGCTTTCTATGTCAAATAACCAAAGAATGGCCCAGATTGGGTGGAAACCTATTATTTTAGCACAACATTAACTTATTATTTTAGCACATAGTCACATTACAACTGTAGGATAGTGAAACAACAGTTTCTAGCAGTAAATTCTTGAAGAAACTATGAGTTTTCCAGTGATGGTGATAAACAGACATCATTAACCAGCCAATGTGGGTGTCCACACCGTGTGAATCATAGCCGGAGAGAATGAGTTAATAAGTGACAATGTGGAATCTAGCCAACAAGTAATTCTATTTGCCAACCTACTTTTGCGTTTCCACAGGTAGATGACCATGCGGAAGTGGACCATGTTGATGACCGCAGCAATGATGACCGCAGCGAGGGCAGCCGTGGGAATGTAAGGGAACAGTGGGGTCAGTACAGCCAGGGCCAGGATGATCACAGCCCCTACAAACAAATGTAAGGGAACAGTGGGGTCAGTACAGCCAGGGCCATGATGATCACAGCCCCTACAAACAAATGTAAGGGAACAGTGGGGTCAGTACAGCCAGGGCCAGGATGATCACAGCCCCTACAAACAAATGTAAGAGAACAGTGGGGTCAGTACAGCCAGGGCCAGGATGATCACAGCCCCTACAAACAAATGTAAGGGAACAGTGGGGTCAGTACAGCCAGGGCCAGGATGATCACAGCCCCTACAAACAAATGTAAGGGAACAGTGGGGTCAGTACAGCCAGGGCCAGGATGATCACAGCCCCTACAAACAAATGTAAGAGAACAGTGGGGTCAGTACAGCCAGGGCCAGGATGATCACAGCCCCTACAAACAAATGTAAGGGAACAGTGGGGTCAGTACAGCCAGGGCCAGGATGATCACAGCCCCTACAAACAAATGTAAGGGAACAGTGGGGTCAGTACAGCCAGGGCCAGGATGATCACAGCCCCTACAAACAAATGTAAGGGAACAGTGGGGTCAGTACAGCCAGGGCCAGGATGATCACAGCCCCTACAAACAAATGTAAGGGAACAGTGGGGTCAGTACAGCCAGGGCCAGGGTGATCACAGCCCCTACAAACAAATGTAAGGGAACAGTGGGGTCAGTACAGCCAGGGCCAGGATGATCACAGCCCCTACAAACAAATGTAAGAGAACAGTGGGGTCAGTACAGCCAGGGCCAGGATGATCACAGCCCCTACAAACAAATGTAAGGGAACAGTGGGGTCAGTACAGCCAGGGCCAGGATGATCACAGCCCCTACAAACAAATGTAAGGGAACAGTGGGGTCAGTACAGCCAGGGCCAGGATGATCACAGCCCCTACAAACAAATGTAAGGGAACAGTGGGGTCAGTACAGCCAGGGCCAGGGTGATCACAGCCCCTACAAACAAATGTAAGGGAACAGTGGGGTCAGTACAGCCAGGGCCAGGATGATCACAGCCCCTACAAACAAATGTAAGGGAACAGTGGGGTCAGTACAGCCAGGGCCAGGATGATCACAGCCCCTACAAACAAATGTAAGAGAACAGTGGGGTCAGTACAGCCAGGGCCAGGATGATCACAGCCCCTACAAACAAATGTAAGGGAACAGTGGGGTCAGTACAGCCAGGGCCAGGATGATCACAGCCCCTACAAACAAATGTAAGGGAACAGTGGGGTCAGTACAGCCAGGGCCATGATGATCACAGCCCCTACAAACAAATGTAAGGGAACAGTGGGGTCAGTACAGCCAGGGCCAGGATGATCACAGCCCCTACAAACAAATGTAAGGGAACAGTGGGGTCAGTACAGCCAGGGCCAGGATGATCACAGCCCCTACAAACAAATGTAAGGGAACAGTGGGGTCAGTACAGCCAGGGCCAGGGTGATCACAGCCCCTACAAACAAATGTAAGGGAACAGTGGGGTCAGTACAGCCAGGGCCAGGATGATCACAGCCCCTACAAACAAATGTAAGAGAACAGTGGGGTCAGTACAGCCAGGGCCAGGATGATCACAGCCCCTACAAACAAATGTAAGGGAACAGTGGGGTCAGTACAGCCAGGGCCAGGATGATCACAGCCCCTACAAACAAATGTAAGGGAACAGTGGGGTCAGTACAGCCAGGGCCAGGATGATCACAGCCCCTACAAACAAATGTAAGGGAACAGTGGGGTCAGTACAGCCAGGGCCAGGGTGATCACAGCCCCTACAAACAAATGTAAGGGAACAGTGGGGTCAGTACAGCCAGGGCCAGGATGATCACAGCCCCTACAAACAAATGTAAGGGAACAGTGGGGTCAGTACAGCCAGGGCCAGGATGATCACAGCCCCTACAAACAAATGTAAGAGAACAGTGGGGTCAGTACAGCCAGGGCCAGGATGATCACAGCCCCTACAAACAAATGTAAGGGAACAGTGGGGTCAGTACAGCCAGGGCCAGGGTGATCACAGCCCCTACAAACAAATGTAAGGGAACAGTGGGGTCAGTACAGCCAGGGCCAGGATGATCACAGCCCCTACAAACAAATGTAAGGGAACAGTGGGGTCAGTACAGCCAGGGCCAGGATGATCACAGCCCCTACAAACAAATGTAAGGGAACAGTGGGGTCAGTACAGCCAGGGCCAGGATGATCACAGCCCCTACAAACAAATGTAAGGGAACAGTGGGGTCAGTACAGCCAGGGCCAGGGTGATCACAGCCCCTACAAACAAATGTAAGGGAACAGTGGGGTCAGTACAGCCAGGGCCAGGATGATCACAGCCCCTACAAACAAATGTAAGAGAACAGTGGGGTCAGTACAGCCAGGGCCAGGATGATCACAGCCCCTACAAACAAATGTAAGGGAACAGTGGGGTCAGTACAGCCAGGGCCAGGGTGATCACAGCCCCTACAAACAAATGTAAGGGAACAGTGGGGTCAGTACAGCCAGGGCCAGGATGATCACAGCCCCTACAAACAAATGTAAGAGAACAGTGGGGTCAGTACAGCCAGGGCCAGGATGATCACAGCCCCTACAAACAAATGTAAGGGAACAGTGGGGTCAGTACAGCCAGGGCCAGGGTGATCACAGCCCCTACAAACAAATGTAAGAGAACAGTGGGGTCAGTACAGCCAGGGCCAGGGTGATCACAGCCCCTACAAACAAATGTAAGGGAACAGTGGGGTCAGTACAGCCAGGGCCAGGATGATCACAGCCCCTACAAACAAATGTAAGAGAACAGTGGGGTCAGTACAGCCAGGGCCAGGATGATCACAGCCCCTACAAACAAATGTAAGGGAACAGTGGGGTCAGTACAGCCAGGGCCAGGGTGATCACAGCCCCTACAAACAAATGTAAGGGAACAGTGGGGTCAGTACAGCCAGGGCCAGGATGATCACAGCCCCTACAAACAAATGTAAGGGAACAGTGGGGTCAGTACAGCCAGGGCCAGGATGATCACAGCCCCTACAAACAAATGTAAGGGAACAGTGGGGTCAGTACAGCCAGGGCCAGGATGATCACAGCCCCTACAAACAAATGTAAGGGAACAGTGGGGTCAGTACAGCCAGGGCCAGGATGATCACAGCCCCTACAAACAAATGTAAGGTCAACAATGTCTTAGCTGTCAAACACTTCTTTGCCACACGAAGCAACTGAACCATACATGGGGGTAATCAATCTATGGGGTAATCAATCTATGGGGTAATCAGTGTATGGGGTAATCAATCTACGGCATAATAAGTCTATGGGCTAATCAATCTATGGGGTAATCAATCTATAGGGTAATCATTCTATGGAGTAATCAATCTCTGGGGTAATCAGTCTATGGGGTAATCCATCTAGGGCATAATCAGTCTATGGGGTAATCAATCTATGGGGTAATCAGTCTATGGGGTAATTAATATATGGGGTAATCAATCTATTGGGTAATCAATCTATGGGGTAATAAGTCTATGGCATAATCAGTCTATGGGGTAATCAATCTATGGGGTAATCAGTCTAAGGGGTAATCAAGGGGTAGTGTACCTCAGTGAATGTATGAGAAGGTTTCAGAAGAACAAAATATGTTGGTTTCTTAAACAGTGGAGTTGTGTTGCTGATAGGTGTCTGAGGTTTCACTTACTATTACACAAAGGCCCCCAACAAACAGTTATCCTCTTTTCCCAATCATCCACAATTCCTAATCATCCTCATTTAAAAATCACCATCATTTCCCAATAATCATCATTTCACAGTCTAAATAACTGGAGTAACTCCTACTTCTGGAATAACTCCTGCCTCTGGAGTAACTCCTACTTCTGGAGTAACTCCTACTTCTGGAATAACTCCTGCCTCTGGAGTAACTCCTACTTCTGGAGTAACTCCTACTTCTGGAGTAACTCCTACTTCTGGAGTAACTCCTACTTCTGGAGTAACTCCTACTTCTGAAGTAACTCCTACTTCTGGAGTAACTCCTACTTCTGAAGTAACTCCTACTTCTGGAGTAACTCCTACTTCTGGAATAACTCCTGCCTCTGGAGTAACTCCTACTTCTGAAGTAACTCCTACTTCTGGAGTAACTCCTACTTCTGGAGTAACTCCTACTTCTGAAGTAACTCCTACTTCTGGAGTAACTCCTACTTCTGGAGTAACTCCTACTTGTGCAGTGATTGCTACATTACAGTGACTAAGTAGAGTCTCACCGGTGAAGAGTCCTCCTGCAGGTGTCCTCACCCCACTCTCAGAGTTCACTGCTGTCCTGAAACCACAGGACACACAACGTCAGACACAATGAACGACTGGAGGTGTTGTTTTTATCGAGGATAACAAACTATAAAATTATGTTTGGAAGAAAACAAGGCCTCTGTAGGCTAGTAAGCTGTCTGTGTCTCACCTTGAGAAGCTGCCTGTCACCGGGTATGACCCAATAAATGATCCAACAATGTTGGCAGCACCTGCAGGTGAGAACAATACAAACTGTGTGAGACTCCAGGACAGTGCCATGGCTACAACATATGCACAGGTGTGACAGGTGGCCTGCTTAGTGAGCTCAACAGGGGCTAAAGAGGTTGACTTCATCAGAGTCATCAGTGTATGTTTGCAACCAGTTAGATCTATATTTAGAAATTGCCCAAGAGGCCCTGAAGTTCTCTGGACTATTTCGAGAGTGTGTAATTATTAAACAAACATTTTTGGTGAATTGTAGTCGCACCTCATTAAGCTGTTATGATGGAAGTATCTTTGATTTGTGTCCTTCAAGTATACCCATAGAAAACTAACCAACCCACTGATATTTAATACTACTGCACAAACATCTACACTGACACATGCCTATACACAGCTACACTGACACACACCTACACATACCTACACTGACACACCCCTATACACACCTACACTGACACATGCCTACACACACCTACACTGACACACACTGACTACACACACCTACACTGACACACACCTACACTGACACATGCCTACACACACCTACACTGACACACGCCTACACACACCTACACTACGCTACACACACACGCCTACACACACCTACACTGACACATGCCTACACACACCTACACTGACACACGCCTACACTCACCTACACTGACACACGCCTACACACACCTACACTGACACATGCCTACACACACCTACACTGACACACGCCTACACACACCTACACTGACACACGCCTACACACACCTACACTGACACATGCCTACACACACCTACACTGACACATGCCTACACTCACCTACACTGACACACCTACACACCTACACTGACACAGCCTACACACACCTACACTGACACACGCCTACACACACCTACACTGACACATGCCTACACACACCTACACTGACACACGCACACACTGACACACACCTACACACACCTACACTGACACATGCCTACACACACCTACACTGACACACCTACACTACACTACACACCTACACACCTACACTGACACACCTACACACACCTACACTGACACAGCCTACACACACCCCCTACCACCTACACACACCCCTACACACCTACACTGACACACCTACACACACCTACACTGACACAGCCTACACACACCTACACTGACACACGCCTACACACACCTACACTGACACATGCCTACACACCTACACTGACACATGCCTACACACACCTACACTGACACACCTACACACACCTACACTGACACATGTACCTACACACACCTACACACACACTGCCTACCACACCTACACTGACACACGCCTACACACACCTACACTGACACAGCCTACACACACCTACACTGACACACCCTACACACCTAGCACCTACACTGACACACCTACACACACCTACACTGACACAGCCTCCACACTACACTGACACACCTACACCACCTACACTGACACACGCCTACACACCTACACTGACACATGCCTACACACACCTACACTGACACAGCCTACACACATCTGACATGCCTACACCACCTACACTGACACCCACACCTACCTACACACACCTCACACTGACACAGCCTACACACACCTACACTGACACAGCCTACACACACCTACACTGACACAGCCTACACACACCTACACTGACACACCCTACACACACTACACTGACACATGCCTACACACACATACACTGACACATCCCTACACACACCTACACTGACACATGCCTACACACACCTACACTGACACACGCCTACACACACCTACATGACACAGCCTACACTCACCTACACTGACACACACACCTACACTGAACACACATACACTGACACACTGCCTACACACCTACACTGACACACCTACACACCTACACTGACACACGTCCTACACTACCTACACTGACACATGCCTACACATCGCACCTACACTGACACATGCCTACACAACCTACACTGACACATGCCTACACACACCCTACACTGACACACGCCTACACAACCTACACTGACACAGCCTACACACCTACCTACACTGACACTACACCTACACACACACACCTACACTGACACATGCCTACACACACCTACACTGACACACACCTACACACACCTACACTGACACACGCCTACACACAGCCTACACTGACACATGCCTACACCACCTACACTGACACACCTACACACACCTACACTGACACACACCTACACACACCTACACTGACACATGCCTACACACACCTACACTGACACACACCTACACATACCTACACTGACACATGCCTACACACACCTACACTGAAAATAGCCTACACACACCTACACTGACACACGCCTACACACACCTACACTGACACACACCTACACACACCTACACTGACACATGCCTACACACAGCTACACTGACACATGCCTACACACACTACACTGACACATGCCTACACACCTACACTGACACATGCCTACACACAGCTACACTGACACATGCCTACACACCTACACTGACACATGCCTACACACCTACACTGACACATGCCTACACACCTACACTGACACATGCCTACACACCTACACTGACACATGCCTACACTGACATACGCCTACATACACCTACACTGACACATGCCTACACACCTACACTGACACATGCCTACACACCTACACTGACACATGCCTACACACCTACACTGACACATGCCTACACACCTACACTGACACATGCCTACACACCTACACTGACACATGCCTACACACCTACACTGACACATGCCTACACACACTACACTGACACATGCCTACACACCTACACTGACACATGCCTACACACCTACACTGACACATGCCTACACACCTACACTGACACATGCCTACACACACCTACACTGACACATGCCTACACACCTACACTGACACATGCCTACACACCTACACTGACACATGCCTACACACCTACACTGACACATGCCTACACACCTATACTGACACAGACGAGTGGAGGATGAACACAAGACTGGCCATTCATCATATATACACACCACCACAAATGAATATGATACTCAGATTAAATGAGACAAGTTAATACATTCTTAAGGACATTATCTCACCTATAGCCAGTAGTTCCTGGTTGGCATCTATTTCATAGTTGTTTTTGCGAGCTGGAAGACAAAAGGCCAAGCTCTCACTGTTCATGTATTTGGTAATTTATACAACTCACTCAATGATTGTGTTCCTATCAACATGAATGTTGCTACCAGATTCAGTTAACTTCATAATTGTAAGGTAAGTTCAAGAAGCCTTTCAGTCCAACACTGCCCAAAGTGTTGAGATGACACCAAAAGTTCCATAGGAGAACTCAGTGGATTCGTAAAGGTTTCTTGAACTTTATTTATGACTTTGTTGATTTTTTCACATTACACAACAAATCCTTTACAAACAAATCCTTCCCAAAACAATTATTATTAATGTGGCATTTGCAAAATTAACTACAGTAATATATCTAGCATAAAGTTTATAAACTTACCAAATGCTTTCCCTATGGCAATGGTTTCTATGAGCCCAATGAGAGGGACTACCGCCAGTCCAAAACCTAGCTCCTGGAATCAAAGGCAACTTCTCACTTCCTTTTCAACCACGATTCAGTTACAGTAACAGGAATTGTAAATCCAATGTATACTTAGAATGAACTGTCTATATTATTATATCAATTTGAATATACTTGAATGCTCCTTGATGGACAGAAAATACAATATGTGAAATAAATTTGTCTGATTCCAATGTATACAGTGTTTTAACGGAATTATGAGAACATCCCAATTGTTGTATAAAAGTCTGCTACAAAATTAATTTACAGAAATTATAACAACCACCATAACTGGTTATGTTGATCACTGTTACTACTGGGTAGTTAATAAACTTAATTTTTTTAAAGATCATAATATATATATATATATATATATATATATATATATATATATATATATATATATATAATATATAATATATATAACACACACATATATATAATATATATATATATATATATATATATATATATATATATATATATATATATGTTAATAAAGTTAATCATGATTAGCTGCAGTGCAATATACTGTACTTGTACTTGTACTTGTACTTGTACTGTACTGTACTTGTACTGTACTGTACTGTACTGTACTGTACTGTACTGTACTGTACTGTATTGTACTGTACTGTACTGTAACGTAACGTAATGTAACTGTCTCTCTCTCTCTCTGGGTGAGTCTGGAGATGTTGTAATGACCTGGAAGAGCTGGTGAGTGGAGAGAGTGACATTGCCCGAGTGGAGAGAGAACTTGGGCAGGGAGAATGAGGGAAGACCAGGCTGGACATGGGTGGTCTGGGAGAACACATCAACGTCCTGACTGATCAAGATGGCTGCCACACCAGACGCTGTCACCACCACTATTGCATTGCGACCTGGACAGACACAGACACGGAAATATTAATATCTAATAAACATGTTATATTTTCAGAAGAATTGGAGACTGTCACTGTCAAATATGTTCACAACCTTCAATTAGTGTTCTTGATTTAATATTTATTTCCACAATTTGACTCGTCTTTTTATACTGCAAACATGTTCAAATCTGTCATTCCTACACACAATCTTTCATATCATTCAGACATTGCACATCTTGTGTGTGACATTCATAAAACTGTAACTATTTTTACTGGCAAATGTTATTTTTTTTAAACAAAAAAACATAATCTTTTAAAAATCACCAATACAACCTGTAATACATGTAGGTTGAAATTGTTGTCTGTGTTAATAGTTACACTTACTCGTCCCTACAACCCATAGAATCTTCCTGCTAATTTTCTGGCCGAGTGTCAAGTCATCTGTCTGGCGCCATTTCACATTCTGTAACCTCTAAAACAGACAGAGAGGTTCTCTTCTGCACATTGTCATCTCTGCACAATGTACACAACATAAATAAATGAACTGGGATCTTTCAAAACAACTTCCGTCTATATAGCCCATAGTGCCAACCAATACAATTGCCGATGGATTCATCTAGAAGTTTGCAATGTGCTGAAATTGTTCATGTTAATGTAATTTTGTTCAACAATAGCATGCACACATAAGTACTTTTAGTATCACTTACTTTCAGAAAGAACAAGAAGATCGATGATACAATTACAAATCTGTAAGACATCCCTATGACTTACTCTGAGTGTGAACAAAATAACCAGTGACACCAGTCCGAGTAACAAGTCCCAAACACTGAAACAGAAGACAATCTGATGACAAATTCTGCCAGTGCCCTACACAACCATCTTGCCCACTACTGTATTTGTATAATAACTCACTATTTGTACAATCAATCAAATAGTCTAAGCAGTTTTATTATGTGTAGTGTGGGAGAGAAACACACTGTGTTAAACAGGGTATATTTGTACATGACATTTACTGTATATTTCAATAATTTCTAATTACAATGTGATCTTGGCATGATGGCATGACTGTTTCCAACCAAACTCATGCACAATTGTATGTTTGCCATCAGTCCAAGACCTATGAGTGTATCTAAGACTCACTTTGTTTCAGGAAGCTTTTTGCAAGTCCAGTAAACCTTTGGGAAAAACGCCCTTGGAATGTCTTTCAAGCCAAGCCATTTCTGTAGAAAAACAAGAGAGTAACCTGAAGACAGGCAGGCTTGTGTGTTAACATGTCAGTGAGTGTGTACAACTACAAGACAGGCAGGTTTGTGTGTTACCATGTCAGTGAGTGTGTACAACTACAAGACAGGCAGGCTTGTGTGTTACCATGTCAGTGAGTGTGTACAACTACAAGACAGGCAGGCTTGTGTGTTACCATGTCAGTGAGTGTGTACAACTACAAGACAGGCAGGCTTGTGTGTTACCATGTCAGTGAGTGTGTACAACTACAAGACAGGCAGGCTTGTGTGTTACCATGTCAGTGAGTGTGTACAACTACAAGACAGGCAGGCTTGTGTGTTACCATGTCAGTGAGTGTGTACACTAGATGAGGTAGCCACCTCACATACAAGGCAGTGTTCATGACACACATATTTGTCACACTAAGGAATGTGTCACAGCCAGGCTGCCACTGAGTAATCATAAATGGCTAGTACCAACAATCAACTGACTGGTACCACCAACTAACTGACTGGTTCCATTGACTAGCTGACTGGTACCATCAACTAATTGATTGGTACTATCAACTAACTGACTGGTACCAACAACTAATTGACTGGTACCATCAACTGACTAGTACCATAAACTAACTGACTGGTACCATAAACTAACTGACTGGTACCATATACTAACTGACTGGTACCAACAACTAACTGACCGATACCAACAACTAACTGACCGGTACCAACAACTAACTGACCGTTACCAACAACTAACTGACCGGTACCATCAACTAACTGACCGGTACCATCAACTTACTGACTGGTACCATCAGCTAACTGACTGGTACCATAAACTAACTGACGGATACCATCAGCTAACTGACTGGTACCATCACCTAACTGACTGGTACCAACATATAACTGACTGGTACCAACAACTAACTGACGGTACCATCAACTAACTAACTGGTACCATCAACTAACTGACTGGTTACATCAACTAACTGACTGGTACCATCAACTAACTAACTGGTACCATCAACTAACTGACTGGTTACATCAACTAACTGACTGGTACCATTAACCTAACTGACTGGACCCAACAACTAACTGACCGAATGCAGTGCACAGAACTGACCGGAACTTGTCCGAAGGCAATGGTGATTGCTGCTGATGTGACGAAGCTGCTCATGACGGGCACCGAGATAAAGTCAACAAGGAACCCTGGAACAGTAGCATGCACAGTATATGAGGGACATACACTCCATAAGTGTGTATGTGTTGATGAGGGACATACACTCCATAAGTGTGTATGTGTTGATGAGGGACATACACTCCTTAAGTGTGTATGTGTTGATGAGTGACATACACTCCATAAGTGTGTACGTGTTGATGACTGACATACACTCCATAAGTGTGTACGTGTTGATGAGTGACATACACTCCATAAGTGTGTACGTGTTGATGAGTGACATACACTCCATAAGTGTGTACGTGTTGATGAGTGACATACACTCCATAAGTGTGTACGTGTTGATGACTGACATACACTCCATAAGTGTGTACGTGTTGATGAGTGACATACACTCCATAAGTGTGTACGTGTTGATGACTGACATACACTCCATAAGTGTGTACGTGTTGATGAGTGACATACACTCCATAAGTGTGTACGTGTTGATGACTGACATACACTCCATAAGTGTGTACGTGTTGATGAGTGACATACACTCCATAAGTGTGTACGTGTTGATGAGTGACATACACTCCATAAGTGTGTACGTGTTGATGAGTGACATACACTCCATAAGTGTGTACGTGTTGATGAGTGACATACACTCCTTAAGTGTGTATGTGTTGATGAGTGACATACACTCCATAAGTGTGTACGTGTTGATGAGTGACATACACTCCATAAGTGTGTACGTGTTGATGAGTGACATACACTCCATAAGTGTGTACGTGTTGATGCCACACATTCTTTGTACATTTGTAGCCAAACTGTACCAACAGACATCACTTAACCCACAACCTGATAATGAGAACATCATCACAATTTACAGATACAACTGCAAAGCAAATGATCAATAAGTTAACATGTTGAAAACAGACAGTGATGTTTCTAAATGCACAATGCTACATTCAGTATAAGGGTACCCACCTACATGTAATATTGCCATGACAAATTGAACAATGCCGCACATCAATGTAAGAACAACAGCCAGAGTGGCATCTCCTGTGACTGGTGACGTGGCAAATGTTGCTGTCATCAAAGACATGATGGCAGTTGGTCCCAGCGTGATGTCTTTGGCAGTGCCCAAGACACAGTAGACAAAGCAGCCCATGAACGCAGAGTAGAGGCCATACTGAAACAGTACAAGGACCAGTGTAGAGGCCATACTGAAACAGTACAAGGACCAGTGTAGAGGCCATACTGAAACAGTACAAGGACCAGTGTAGAGGCCATACTGAAACAGTACAAGGACCAGTGTAGAGGCCATACTGAAACAGTACAAGGACCAGTGTAGAGGCCATACTGAAACAGTACAAGGACCAGTGTAGAGGCCATACTGAAACAGTACAAGGACCAGTGTAGAGGCCATACTGAAACAGTACAAGGACCAGTGTAGAGGCCATACTGAAACAGTACAAGGAACAGTGTAGAGGCCATACTGAAACAGTACAAGGACACAGTGTAGAGGCCATACTGAAACAGTACAAGGACCAGTATAGAGGCCATACTGAAACAGTACAAGGAACAGTGTATAGGCTGTACTGAAACAGTACAAGGACCAGTGTAGAGGCCATACTGAAACAGTACAAGGACCAGTGTAGAGGCCATACTGAAACAGTACAAGGACCAGTGTAGAGGCCATACTGAAACAGTACAAGGCACAGTGTAGAGGCCATACTGAAACAGTACAAGGACCAGTGTAGAGGCCATACTGAAACAGTACAAGGAACAGTGTAGAGGCTGTACTGAAACAGTACAAGGACCAGTGTAGAGGCCATACTGAAACAGTACAAGGAACAGTATAGAGGCCGTACTGAAACAGTACAAGGACCAGTATAGAGGCCATACTGAAACAGTAGAAGGACCAGTGTAGAGGCCATACTGAAACAGTACAAGGAACAGTATAGAGGCCGTACTGAAACAGTACAAGGACCAGTATAGAGGCCATACTGAAACAGTACAAGGAACAGTGTAGAGGCCATACTGAAACAGTACAAGGAACAGTGTAGAGGCCCTACTGAAACAGTACAAGGAACAGTATAGAGGCCATACTGAAACAGTACAAGGACCAGTATAGAGGCCATACTGAAACAGTACAAGGAACAGTGTAGAGGCCCTACTGAAACAGTACAAGGAACAGTGTAGAGGCCCTACTGAAACAGTACAAGGAACAGTGTAGAGGCCCTACTGAAACAGTACAAGGAACAGTATAGAGGCCCTACTGAAACAGTACAAGGAACAGTGTAGAGGCCATACTGAAACAGTACAAGGAACAGTGTAGAGGCCGTACTGAAACAGTATAAGTGGGCCACTGAATAAAACTATATATCTACTAAATCAATTATATTAATCAGAAATACACTAAAATGTATCTTTTGGTCTTTTATACCACATGTCCTGTTGTCCTGTCATAGCCATTAGACACCAACAGTTGTAACTTCTGTCTTTGTTTTCTCTTCTCCGTGCCTAGCTATAAATGCTGATTAATAATCTGCAGCAATAAAACAACTGAAGTTTATAGAACATGTAAAACGTACACTATATAATGTTCAAATATTGTACTTACCCTAGTAGTTGTATGAGGATACATTCATATTTGTGTAAGTTTGCTAAAACAGTATACTACTATTGCTATTTGGTGTACAATTTCATGACTTTTTAATAGAATGTAGTTGCATTTGTTCATAGCTATTTGTTCATTTTACTTTTAAATTCTGCCAAATCTTTGACACACCTGAGGGAACCTTACCTGGGGTGGGAGTTGGGCCACAGAGGCATAAGCGAGACCCTGGGGAATGACTGTGAGGGCGACGGTGAGGCCCGCAATGATGTCACCTTGGAGGGCACCAACACTACAACATTTAACACACAAATAACTTAATCAACTATAAACCATAGGTCATGTTATGAACTATCTTAAAATATTGCCCAGACAAGTGTTTGTTATGGAAAGGCCATCAGTACAGATAGGTGCCTCTTATAGAGGTACTGTATATGTTACTAACTGGTGTTTGTCACATACATGATAGGTTTACTAACCCTGTGTTGGTTACTGCCCCAGTTTTTTGCTACGACACTCATCTTTGTTGCTGACCTATGCTATATAATAGTCACTGCCTCCATGTTTGTTAATGTCCCTCTGCACCAGGTTTGTCTGTGTTAGCCCAAGTTAGGGCTGTTTAGAGAGTCACTGTCCCAGGTCTGTCACTGCCCAACTGCCCCAGGTCTGTCACTGCCCAACAGTCACAGGTCTGTCACTGCCCAACTGCCCCAGGTCTGTCACTGCCCAACAGTCACAGGTCTGTCACTGCCCAACTGCCCCAGGTCTGTCACTGCCCAACAGTCACAGGTCTGTCACTGCCCAACTGCCCCAGGTCTGTCACTGCCCAACAGTCACAGGTCTGTCACTGCCCAACAGTCACAGGTCTGTCACTGCCTAACAGTCACAGGTCTGTCACTGCCCAACAGTCACAGGTCTGTCACTGCCCAACAGTCACAGGTCTGTCACTGCCCAACTGTCACAGGTCTGTCACTGCCCAACAGTCACGGGTCTGTCACTGCCCAACTGCCCCAGGTCTGTCACTGCCTAACTGCACCAGGTCTGTCACTGCCTAACTGCCCCAGGTCTGTCACTGCCTAACTGCCCCAGGTCTGTCACTGCCCAACTGCCCCAGGTCTGTCACTGCCTAACAGTCACAGGTCTGTCACTGCCCAACTGCCCCAAGTCTGTCACTGCCTAACAGTCACAGGTCTGTCACTGCCCAACAGTCACAGGTCTGTCACTGCCCAACAGTCACAGATCTGTCACTGCCCAACTGCCCCAGGTCTGTCACTGCCCAACAGTCACAGGTCTGTCACTGCCCAACTGCCCCAAGTCTGTCACTGCCTAACTGCCCCAGGTGTGTCACTGCCTAACTGCCCCAGGTCTGTCACTGCCTAACAGTCACAGGTCTGTCACTGCCCAACTGCCCCAAGTCTGTCACTGCCTAACAGTCACAGGTCTGTCACTGCCTAACAGTCACAGGTCTGTCACTGCCCAACAGTCACAGGTCTGTCACTGCCCAACTGCCCCAGGTGTGTCACTGCCCAACTGTCCCAGATCTGTCACTGCCCAACTGCCCCAGGTCTGTCACTGCCCAACTGTCCCAGATCTGTCACTGCCTAACTGCCCCAGGTCTGTCACTGCCCAACTGCCCCAGGTCTGCCACTGCCTAACAGTCACAGGTCTGTCACTGCCTAACAGTCACAGGTCTGTCACTGCCTAACAGTCACAGGTCTGTCACTGCCCAACTGTCCCAGATCTGTCACTGCCCAACTGTCCCAGATCTGTCACTGCCTAACTGCCCCAGGTCTGTCACTGCCCAACTGCCCCAGGTCTGTCACTGCCCAACTGCCCCAGGTCTGTCACTGCCTAACTGCCCCAGGTCTGTCACTGCATAATAGTCACAGGTCTGTCACTGCCCAATAGTCACAGGTCTGTCACTGCCCAACTGCCCCAGGTCTGTCACTGCCTAACAGTCACAGGTCTGTCACTGCCTAACAGTCACAGGTCTGTCACTGCCCAACAGTCACAGGTATGTCACTGCCCAACTGCCCCAAGGTCTGTCACTGCCTAATAGTCACAGGTCTGTCACTGCCCAACTGCCCCAGGTCTGTCACTGCCCAACTGTCCCAGGTCTGTCACTGCCTAACAGTCACAGGACTGTCACTGCCCAACTGTCCCATATCTGTCACTGCCCAACCGTCCCAGGTCTGTCACTGCCCAACTGTCCCAGGTCTGTCACTGCCCAACTGTCCCAGGTCTGTCACTGGCCAACAGTCACAGGTCTGTCACTGCCCAACTGTCCCAGATCTGTCACTGCCCAACTGTCCCAGGTCTGTCACTGCCCAACTGTCCCAGGTCTGTCACTGCCCAACTGTCCCAGGTCTGTCACTGCCTAACAGTCACAGGTCTGTCACTGCCCAACAGTCACAGGTATGTCACTGCCCAACTGCCCCAGGTCTGTCACTGCCTAATAGTCACTGGTCTGTCACTGCCCAACTGCCCCAGGTCTGTCACTGCCTAACTGCCCCAGGTCTGTCACTGCCCAACTGTCCCATATCTGTCACTGCCCAACTGTCCCAGGTCTGTCACTGCCCAACTGTCCCAGGTCTGTCACTGCCTAACAGTCACAGGTCTGTCACTGCCTAACAGTCACAGGTCTGTCACTGCCTAACAGTCACAGGTCTGTCACTGCCCAACTGTCCCAGATCTGTCACTGCCCAACTGTCCCAGATCTGTCACTGCCTAACTGCCCCAGGTCTGTCACTGCCCAACTGCCCCAGGTCTGTCACTGCCTAACAGTCACAGGTCTGTCACTGCCCAACAGTCACAGGTCTGTCACTGCCCAACAGTCACAGGTCTGTCACTGCCCAACTGCCCCAGGTCTGTCACTGCCTAACAGTCACAGGTCTGTCACTGCCCAACTGCCCCAGGTCTGTCACTGCCTAACAGTCACAGGTCTGTCACTGCCCAACAGTCACAGGTCTGTCACTGCCCAACAGTCACAGGTCTGTCACTGCCCAACTGCCCCAGGTCTGTCACTGCCTAACAGTCACAGGTCTGTCACTGCCTAACAGTCACAGGTCTGTCACTGCCCAACAGTCACAGGTCTGTCACTGCCTAACAGTCACAGGTCTGTCACTGCCCAACAGTCACAGGTCTGTCACTGCCCAACTGCCCCAGGTCTGTCACTGCCTAACAGTCACAGGTCTGTCACTGCCCAACAGTCACAGGTCTGTCACTGCCTAACAGTCACAGGTCTGTCACTGCCCAACTGTCCCAGATCTGTCACTGCCTAACTGCCCCAGGTCTGTCACTGCCCAACTGCCCCAGGTCTGTCACTGCCTAACAGTCACAGGTCTGTCACTGCCCAACAGTCACAGGTCTGTCACTGCCCAACAGTCACAGGTCTGTCACTGCCCAACTGTCCCAGATCTGTCACTGCCTAACTGCCCCAGGTCTGTCACTGCCCAACTGCCCCAGGTCTGTCACTGCCTAACAGTCACAGGTCTGTCACTGCCCAACTGTCCCAGATCTGTCACTGCCTAACTGCCCCAGGTCTGTCACTGCCCAACTGCCCCAGGTCTGTCACTGCCCAACTGCCCCAAGTCTGTCACTGCCTAACAGTCACAGGTCTGTCACTGCCTAACAGTCACAGGTCTGTCACTGCCCAACAGTCACAGGTATGTCACTGCCCAACTGCCCCAGGTCTGTCACTGCCTAATAGTCACAGGTCTGTCACTGCCCAACTGCCCCAGGTCTGTCACTGCCTAACTGCCCCAGGTCTGTCACTGCCCAACTGTCCCATATCTGTCACTGCCCAACTGTCCCAGGTATGTCACTGCCCAACTGTCCCAGGTCTGTCACTGCCCAAATGTCCCAGGTCTGTCACTGGCCAACAGTCACAGGTCTGTCACTGCCCAACTGTCCCAGGTCTGTCACTGCCCAACTGTCCAGGTCTGTCACTGCCCAACTGTCCCAGGTCTGTCACTGCCCAACTGTCCCAGATCTGTCACTGCCCAACTGTCCCAGGTCTGTCACTGCCCAACTGTCCCAGGTCTGTCACTGCCCAACTGTCCCAGATCTGTCACTGCCCAACTGTCCCAGGTCTGTCACTGCCCAACTGTCCCAGATCTGTCACTGCCCAACTGTCCCAGATCTGTCACTGCCCAACTGTCCCAGGTCTGTCACTGCCCAACAGTCCCAGGTCTGTCACTGCCCAACAGTCCCAGGTCTGTCACTGCCCAACTGTCCCAGGTCTGTCACTGCCCAACTGTCCCAGATCTGTCACTGCCCAACTGTCCCAGATCTGTCACTGCCTAACTGCCCCAGGTCTGTCACTGCCCAACTGCCCCAGGTCTGTCACTGCCCAACTGCCCCAGGTCTGTCACTGCCTAACAGTCACAGGTCTGTCACTGCCCAACTGCCCCAGGTCTGTCACTGCCTAACAGTCACAGGTCTGTCACTGCCTAACAGTCACAGGTCTGTCACTGCCTAACAGTCACAGGTCTGTCACTGCCTAACTGCCCCAGGTCTGTCACTGCCCAACTGCCCCAGGTCTGTCACTGCCTAACAGTCACAGGTCTGTCACTGCCCAACTGTCCCAGATCTGTCACTGCCTAACTGCCCCAGGTCTGTCACTGCCCAACTGCCCCAGGTCTGTCACTGCCTAACAGTCACAGGTCTGTCACTGCCCAACTGCCCCAAGTCTGTCACTGCCTAACAGTCACAGGTCTGTCACTGCCTAACAGTCACAGGTCTGTCACTGCCTAACAGTCACAGGTCTGTCACTGCCTAACAGTCACAGGTCTGTCACTGCCTAATAGTCACAGGTCTGTCACTGCCCAACTGCCCCAGGTCTGTCACTGCCTAACTGCCCCAGGTCTGTCACTGCCCAACTGTCCCAGGTCTGTCACTGCCTAACAGTCACAGGACTGTCACTGCCCAACTGTCCCATATCTGTCACTGCCCAACTGTCCCAGGTCTGTCACTGGCCAACAGTCACAGGTCTGTCACTGCCCAACTGTCCCAGGTCTGTCACTGGCCAACAGTCACAGGTCTGTCACTGCCCAACTGTCCCAGGTCTGTCACTGCCCAACTGTCCAGGTCTGTCACTGCCCAACTGTCCAGGTCTGTCACTGCCCAACTGTCCCAGGTCTGTCACTGCCCAACTGTCCCAGGTCTGTCACTGCCCAACTGTCCCAGATCTGTCACTGCCCAACTGCCCCAGGTCTGTCACTGCCCAACTGTCCCAGATCTGTCACTGCCTAACTGCCCCAGATCTGTCACTGCCCAACTGTCCCAGATCTGTCACTGCCCAACTGTCCCAGGTCTGTCACTGCCCAACAGTCCCAGGTCTGTCACTGCCCAACAGTCCCAGGTCTGTCACTGCCCAACTGTCCCAGGTCTGTCACTGCCCAACTGTCCCAGGTCTGTCACTGCCCAACTGTCCCAGATCTGTCACTGCCTAACTGCCCCAGGTCTGTCACTGCCCAACTGCCCCAGGTCTGTCACTGCCCAACTGCCCCAGGTCTGTCACTGCCTAACAGTCACAGGTCTGTCACTGCCCAACTGCCCCAGGTCTGTCACTGCCTAACAGTCACAGGTCTGTCACTGCCTAACAGTCACAGGTCTGTCACTGCCTAACAGTCACAGGTCTGTCACTGCCTAACTGCCCCAGGTCTGTCACTGCCCAACTGCCCCAGGTCTGTCACTGCCTAACAGTCACAGGTCTGTCACTGCCCAACTGTCCCAGATCTGTCACTGCCTAACTGCCCCAGGTCTGTCACTGCCCAACTGCCCCAGGTCTGTCACTGCCTAACAGTCACAGGTCTGTCACTGCCCAACTGCCCCAAGTCTGTCACTGCCTAACAGTCACAGGTCTGTCACTGCCTAACAGTCACAGGTCTGTCACTGCCTAACAGTCACAGGTCTGTCACTGCCTAACAGTCACAGGTCTGTCACTGCCTAATAGTCACAGGTCTGTCACTGCCCAACTGCCCCAGGTCTGTCACTGCCTAACTGCCCCAGGTCTGTCACTGCCCAACTGTCCCAGGTCTGTCACTGCCTAACAGTCACAGGACTGTCACTGCCCAACTGTCCCATATCTGTCACTGCCCAACTGTCCCAGGTCTGTCACTGGCCAACAGTCACAGGTCTGTCACTGCCCAACTGTCCCAGGTCTGTCACTGGCCAACAGTCACAGGTCTGTCACTGCCCAACTGTCCCAGGTCTGTCACTGCCCAACTGTCCAGGTCTGTCACTGCCCAACTGTCCAGGTCTGTCACTGCCCAACTGTCCCAGGTCTGTCACTGCCCAACTGTCCCAGGTCTGTCACTGCCAACAGTCACAGGTCTGTCACTGCCCAACTGCCCCAGGTCTGTCACTGCCCAACTGTCCCAGATCTGTCACTGCCTAACTGCCCCAGGTCTGTCACTGCCCAACTGCCCCAGGTCTGCCACTGCCTAACAGTCACAGGTATGTCACTGCCTAACAGTCACAGGTCTGTCACTGCCTAACAGTCACAGGTCTGTCACTGCCTAACAGTCACAGGTCTGTCACTGCCTAACAGTCACAGGTCTGTCACTGCCCAACTGTCCCAGATCTGTCACTGCCCAACTGTCCCAGATCTGTCACTGCCTAACTGCCCCAGGTCTGTCACTGCCCAACTGCCCCAGGTCTGTCACTGCCTAACAGTCACAGGTCTGTCACTGCCCAACAGTCACAGGTCTGTCACTGCCCAACAGTCACAGGTCTGTCACTGCCCAACTGCCCCAGGTCTGTCACTGCCTAACAGTCACATGTCTGTCACTGCCCAACAGTCACAGGTCTGTCACTGCCCAACAGTCACAGGTCTGTCACTGCCCAACAGTCACAGGTCTGTCACTGCCCAACTGCCCCAGGTCTGTCACTGCCTAACAGTCACAGGTCTGTCACTGCCCAACAGTCACAGGTCTGTCACTGCCCAACAGTCACAGGTCTGTCACTGCCCAACTGCCCCAGGTCTGTCACTGCCTAACAGTCACAGGTCTGTCACTGCCTAACAGTCACAGGTCTGTCACTGCCTAACAGTCACAGGTCTGTCACTGCCCAACAGTCACAGGTCTGTCACTGCCCAACTGCCCCAGGTCTGTCACTGCCTAACAGTCACAGGTCTGTCACTGCCCAACAGTCACAGGTCTGTCACTGCCCAACTGTCCCAGGTCTGTCACTGCCCAAATGTCCCAGGTCTGTCACTGGCCAACAGTCACAGGTCTGTCACTGCCCAACTGTCCCAGGTCTGTCACTGCCCAACTGTCCAGGTCTGTCACTGCCCAACTGTCCCAGGTCTGTCACTGCCCAACTGTCCCAGATATGTCACTGCCCAACTGTCCCAGATATGTCACTGCCCAACTGTCCCAGATCTGTCACTGCCCAACTGTCCCAGGTCTGTCACTGCCCAACTGTCCCAGATCTGTCACTGCCCAACTGTCCCAGATCTGTCACTGCCCAACTGTCCCAGATCTGTCACTGCCCAACTGTCCCAGGTCTGTCACTGCCCAACAGTCCCAGGTCTGTCACTGCCCAACAGTCCCAGGTCTGTCACTGCCCAACTGTCCCAGGTCTGTCACTGCCCAACTGTCCCAGATCTGTCACTGCCCAACTGTCCCAGATCTGTCACTGCCCAACTGTCCCAGATCTGTCACTGCCCAACTGTCCCAGGTCTGTCACTGCCCAACAGTCCCAGGTCTGTCACTGCCCAACAGTCCCAGGTCTGTCACTGCCCCCCCTGAATGTCCTGGGAGAACTCACCCAGGTGGCCATCCATGTGTGAAATGGAAGAATGATTGACAGACAGGAGGCGCCCAGCCCTGAGACACCATCACCATGAGCTGACAGTGCGTGGGTGACAGGGAATCAATACACAGTGTCTGCTAGACTGAGATAACAGTCTCTCACTGCATTCACACGGTCTTCACTAACACACCTTATTAACGACACTGGCAAGGTGATTGCGGGGTCAAAAACATTATGGTAAAAACCAAGCGGAAGTAATGATAGACACACGATAGTGGCTCAGTCTTAACCAACAGAACCCAGGTTTGCATCTTAGACTAACATGTCAAACGATTCACCTAGTTGCTCCAGTTCACTCAGACATAAATGAACACCAGGCTATATGTACAAATGGTCTGTGTATATTAACTGCAGCAAGGCAGAATTCTTTCCAGAGATATACAGATGGTATTCAATTGAATAAGTCAGCCAAGCAGTAAAGCACAAAATAGTTTAACGTATTGAGCAATTCTCACTTACATTTATGTTTTTGAAAGCCCAAAATAATAAGAGGCTCTCAGCTGTTAGAAACAAACATACAGTACAAAAAATTTTGTATGTCTGAAACAGCTAGGATCATATTTGGACACATAAAAGATGATGGCTGTCTCAAATCAAAACACATGCTACCAAAAAAACTACCAAGGTATTTGTTGACTTTTATGTCTGGAATCATACCTAATACCTATATTGATTACGGCCCTCAATTAAAATATCAGAATAAGAGGAAAGTTGACAAAAAAATATATGTTGATTATCTACATACCTGGAAATGTTTAGTAGGGTTAAACATAATGAAAAACAACATTTACGAAATGATTCAGACAAGATAATAAATGGTCTAAAAATTGCAGATGTTGTTCACATTGAGAAATGTAATATTGAATGTCTCCACTATGTGAGAAGGTGATTAAAGGGAGAAATATAAGGAACCAGGTAAGAGAAGTACCTGGATAATGATACACCTGTAATAAGCAATAGTTAGGCCACATTTAGAATAGTAAATACAAGCATGGAGGTCATATCACAAGTAAGAAGGACATAGACAATTGAGAGGTTTTAATTAAAAGCATGACAACTAGAGAGATCAGGAGATTAAGAGATCAGCTAGAAGTCTTCAAAATATTGAATAGGTATGAACATATTTTTCTCAGTTAAGACACATAGAAGGACAATTAAGAGGACGTGAAGTAACATTATTGAAGGAACAGAGTAGATTAGATATCAACAAGTATGCTTTCTCACAGAAGGCTATGAGTGGAAAATATTACCTATATATATGTGAGTGCCAGCAGGAGAATACATTTTTATCAATAGAGTAGACATATATATATATATATATATATATATATATATATATATATATATATATATATATATATATATATATATAACACACATATATATTGTCATCTATATATATTATATATATATATATATATATATATATATATATATATATATATATATATTATAGAATGACAGGATACACATAGATTAAAATAAGGTCCTCTAGATAAAGTAAAGTAAGAAATTAGGAAGTAATGTGTTGCCCTTTTGTTTGACCCAGTGGTGATGAATACACATGTAAGATGACTGACGTATCAGTGTGTAGGTGTGCCGTGAAACTGGACACTGGATGATCAACCAGGTATAAAAAACACTGTGCTGAGGTTACTGACAGGATGTCATCTTGCTGGAATTACTGACAGGATGGTGTCCTGAGATTACTGGCAGTCTGTCTGTATGCCTGTGACTCTGTCTGTATGTCTGTCTGTGAATCTGTGTCTATCTCTCCAGCTGTGTGTCTGTATGTGTCTCTCCGTCTGTGTGTCTCTGTGTCTGTATATATGTCTCTATGTCTGGCTGTGAGTCTATGTGTCTGTATGTATGTGTTTGTGTCTGGTTGTGTGTCTGTATGTGTGTTTATGTGTCTGTATGTATGTTTGTGTCTAGCTGTGTGTCTATATGTGTGTCTCTGAGTCTGTATCTATGTGTCTGTATGTGTGCTTGGTTGTGTGTTGGTGGGAATGTGTCTGTATGTGTAGTGTACACATTGGTGTGTTTACATGTATGTCTTGCTGGCTTGTCAGACGTCTGGTGTTGCTGTAGTGTGTCGCACGAACAAGGAAATGCAACTAGCAAGGGCACATGTGAAATGGCCAACACTTCAGATAAAGAGAACATTGTGATGATATATATCACATTCCTAGAAACTTTAACATCAATCCATCCTGAAAACAATAAATTAAGTTAGTATTAGGAATATAATTGAAAATAGTACAATAAGTAGACTGTACCAATTAGTCTAGGAAGGACCTATAAGTTAGAATTTTTAAATGTCAGATTATAATTCACTTTGTGAAAACTATACCTAGAAGACACAGATTGTACAATACCTGTACTTTGGCAGCCAGGTGAGGATTGGCAGCTTCTTCCTGACATTGCTGGCAGTACACGTCTTACTGCAGCACTGCCGACATTGCTGATGCATCACAGTAGCATCACACCGGCCCCGTGCTGAAGTGAAACAGACACGACAAACATGACACGAGGGAGAGTTCTCTGACCCGGCCACATCTTCTGTGGCCACAACTCCATCTTCTATCTGTGAAGAGACACCCCCACTGCCCAGTGTCACTGTCACATTTTTTGCCATTTTCGTCACATCCTGTTTTAAAGTTCCAACACTGACTTCTGGCATGGCCATATTGGGATGAGAAGCGTGTCTTTGCCTGCACAAACCCACCAGACTTGTTCCTCCCTCCAGCAGCTGTTGTGCTGAGAGCCACAGTCAGCGCAATCGACAGAAGCCAGTGTTTCCACTCAATCGCCTACATTATGCTCCCCTGAACACCCACTACTAGTTGGATGGCGGAAGCGCTCACATCTCACTTGAAATGTGACAGGCCTAATCCATTGTAACTAATCATGGACGTCACAAGGCAGTCTGTCCTCAGTGTCCTGTAATGTAACCTTGTGTAGCATCCATCATGTTTGTGTGCTCCTTAACGCACTGCGTCCTCACCATCAATTACGTCCCCCATAAAACTCCCAATTAAAAGTAATTTCCTTTATTTTATGAAGTTTGCCATATATAATTAGACTGATTCACACCATGTGATTATAATTATAATATCATTACTAGTTTGAGAAATTCCAGTGTTACTTGTGTGCTGAAGTCAGTCCTCTAGTCACTGCAGTAGGACGACCATTGACAGGATACAAACACACCTGTGTTACTTGTGTGTTGAAGTCAGTCCTCTAGTCACTGCAGTAGGACGACCATTGACAGGATACAAACACACCTGTGTTACTTGTGTGCTGAAGTCAGTCCTCTAGTCACTGCAGTAGGACGACCATTGACAGGATACAAACACACCTGTGTTACTTGTGTGCTGAAGTCAGTCCTCTAGTCACTGCAGTAGGACGACCATTGACAGGATACAAACACACCTGTGTTACTTGTGTGCTGAAGTCAGTCCTCTAGTCACTGCAGTAGGACGACCATTGACAGGATACAAACACACCTGTGTTACTTGTGTGCTGAAGTCAGTCCTCTAGTCACTGCAGTAGGACGACCATTGACAGGATACAAACACACCTGTGTTACTTGTGTGCTGAAGTCAGTCCTCTAGTCACTGCAGTAGGACGACCATTGACAGGATACAAACACACTTGTGCATTTTGTGGCAACACTTGTTTTACAAATATTATTTTATCAATGATTGTGCTCTTTCTATGTGTTTCTCTACAGCTATCTAACAAAAATAAACTGCTAAAGTAATTTGTCATAAAATATAGATGATCAATGCAGGAAAATTAATCTAGTGAAAAAGACTGCTCTTTCAATAGGATTAAAGAAAACATTTCCATTCACGTCAAGATCAATGTAATTATTTCCATCTACATAAAACCAATCAGAGTTGGCATGCTCTAAAACAACATATCACTTCTACATTTTGCAACTAGAGTTGCTAAAGAATACTTGGAATAAAATGAAAACAACAGCTAAACAAGACAAGAATGTGGGTTACTACTCTGTCATCATTGTTAAAGACACAGCATCACTTCCTTTCGTGCGCTCATATAATTGGCTAAATTTAGTGCCAGGTATTGATTATGTGCCTGAGGAAACTTCTCCTGCCAAGAACAGTTGTCTTGGTTGTGGCACGAACCAGCACAGTGATGGCACTTGTAGGCTGCCAAACACTACTCTTCCCTCTAGCACAGCGGTGGCACTTGTAGGCTCCCAAACACTACTCTTCCCTCTAGCACAGTGGTGGCACTTGTAGGCTCCCAAACACTACTCTTCCCTCTAGCACAGTGGTGGCACTTGTAGGCTCCCAAACACTACTCTTCCCTCTAGCACAGTGGTGGCACTGTTATAAGATCCCAAACACTACTCTTCCCTCTAGCACAGTGGTGGCACTGTTATAAGATCCCAAACACTACTCTTCCCTCTAGCACAGTGGTGGCACTTGTAGGCTCCCAAACACTACTCTTCCCTCTAGCACAGTGGTGGCACTTGTAGGCTCGCAAACACTACTCTTCCCTCTAGCACAGTGGTGGCACTTGTAGGCTCCCAAACACTACTCTTCCTCTAGCACAGTGGTGGCACTTGTAGGCTCCCAAACACTACTCTTCCCTCTAGCACAGTGGTGGCACTGTGTAGGCTCCAAACACTACTCTTCCCTCTAGCACAGTGGTGGCACTGTTTAGGCTCCCAAACACTACTCTTCCCTCTAGCACAGTGGTGGCACTTGTAGGCTCCCAAACACTACTCTTCCCTCTAGCACAGTGGTGGCACTGTTATAGGCTCCCAAACACTACTCTTCCCTCTAGCACAGTGGTGGCACTTGTAGGCTCCCAAACACTACTCTTCCTCTAGCACAGTGGTGGCACTTGTAGGCTCCCAAACACTACTCTTCCCTCTAGCACAGTGGTGGCACTGTTATAGGCTCCAAACACTACTCTTCCCTCTAGCACAGTGGTGGCACTTGTAGGCTCCCAAACACTACTCTTCTCTCTAGCACAGTGGTGGCACTGTTGTAGGCTCCCAAACACTACTCTTCCCTCTAGCACAGTGGTGGCACTGTTGTAGGCTCCCAAACACTACTCTTCCCTCTAGCACAGTGGTGGCACTTGTAGGCTCCCAAACACTACTCTTCCCTCTAGCACAGTGGTGGCACTGTTATAGGCTCGCAAACACTACTCTTCCCTCTAGCACAGTGGTGGCACTTGTAGGCTCCCAAACACTACTCTTCTCTCTAGCACAGTGGTGGCACTGTTGTAGGCTCCCAAACACTACTCTTCCCTCTAGCACAGTGGTGGCACGTTGTAGGCTCCAAACACTACTCTTCCCTCTAGCACAGTGGTGGCACTGTTATAGGATCCCAAACACTACTCTTCCCTCTAGCACAGTGGTGGCACTGTTGTATGCTCCCAAACACTACTCTTCCCTCTAGCACAGTGGTGGCACTGTGTAGGCTCCCAAACACTACTCTTCCCTCTAGCACAGTGGTGGCACTGTTATAGGATCCCAAACACTACTCTTCCCTCTAGCACAGTGGTGGCACTTGTAGGCTCCCAAACACTACTCTTCCCTCTAGCACAGTGGTGGCACTGTTGGCTCCCAAACACTACTCTTCCCTCTAGCACAGTGGTGGCACTGTTAGTATCTCCAAACACTACTCTTCCCTCTAGCACAGTGGTGGCACTTGTAGGCTCCCAAACACTACTCTTCCCTCTAGCACAGTGGTGGCACTGTTATAGGATCCCAAACACTACTCTTCCCTCTAGCACAGTGGTGGCACTGTTATAGGCTCCCAAACACTACTCTTCCCTCTAGCACAGTGGTGGCACTGTTATAGGATCCCAAACACTACTCTTCCCTCTAGCACAGTGGTGACACTTGTAGGCTCCCAAACACTACTCTTCCCTCTAGCACAGTGGTGGCACTTGTATAGGATCCCAAACACTACTCTTCCCTCTAGCACAGTGGTGGCACTTGTAGGCTCCCAAACACTACTCTTCCCTCTAGCACAGTGGTGGCACTTGTAGGCTCCCAAACACTACTCTTCCCTCTAGCACAGTGGTGGCACTGTTATAGGCTCCCAAACACTACTCTTCCCTCTAGCACAGTGGTGGCACTTGTAGGCTCCCAAACACTACTCTTCCCTCTAGCACAGTGGTGGCACTGTTATAGATCCCAAACACTACTCTTCCCTCTAGCACAGTGGTGGCACTTGTAGGCTCCCAAACACTACTCTTCCCTCTAGCACAGTGGTGGCACTGTTATAGGATCCCAAAACTACTCTTCCCTCTAGCACAGTGGTGGCACTTGTAGGCTCCCAAACACTACTCTTCCCTCTAGCACAGTGGTGGCACTGTTATAGGCTCCCAAACACTACTCTTCCCTCTGGCACAGTGGTGGCACTGTTATAGGCTCCCAAACACTACTCTTCCCTCTAGCACAGTGGTGGCACTGTTATAGGATCCCAAACACTACGCTTCCCTCTAGCACATTGGTGGCACTTGTAGGCTCCCAAACACTACTCTTCCCTCTAGCACATTGGTGGCACTGTTATATGCTCCCAAACACTACTCTTCCCTCTAGCACAGTGGTGGCACTGTTATAGGCTCCCAAACACTACTCTTCCCTCTAGCACAGTGGTGGCACTTGTAGGCTCCCAAACACTACTCTTCCCTCTAGCACAGTGGTGGCACTGTTATAGGATCCCAAACACTACTCTTCCCTCTAGCACAGTGGTGGCACTGTTATATGCTCCCAAACACTACTCTTCCCTCTAGCACAGTGGTGGCACTTGTAGGCTCCACAAACACTACTCTTCCCTCTAGCACAGTGGTGGCACTTGTAGGCTCACAAACACTACTCTTCCCTCTAGCACATTGGTGGCACTGTTATATGCTCCCAAACACTACTCTTCCCTCTGGCACAGTGGTGGCACTGTTATAGTCTCCCAAACACTACTCTTCCCTCTAGCACAGTGGTGGCACTGTTATAAGATCCCAAACACTACTCTTCCCTCTAGCACAGTGGTGGCACTGTTATAAGATCCCAAACACTACTCTTCCCTCTAGCACAGTGGTGGCACTTGTAGGCTCACAAACACTACTCTTCCCTCTAGCACAGTGGTGGCACTGTCATAGGCTCGCAAACACTACTCTCCCCTCTAGCACAGTGGTGGCACTGTTGTAGGCTCCCAAACACTACTCTTCCCTCTAGCACAGTGGTGGCACTGTTGTAGGCTCCCAAACACTACTCTTCTCTCTAGCACAGTGGTGGCACTGTATTAGGCTCCCAAACACTACTCTTCCCTCTAGCACAGTGGAGGCACTTGTAGGCTCCCAAACACTACTCTTCCCTCTAGCACAGTGGTGGGACTGTTATAGGATCCCAAACACTACTCTTCCCTCTAGCAGATTGGTGGCACTGTTATATGCTCCCAAACACTACTCTTCCCTCTAGCACAGTGGTGGCACTTGTAGGCTCCCAAACACTACTCTTCCCTCTAGCACAGTGGTGGCACTGTCATAGGATCCCAAAAACTACTCTTCCCTCTAGCACAGTGGTGACACTTGTAGGCTCCCAAACACTACTCTTCCCTCTAGCACAGTGGTGACACTTGTAGGCTCCCAAACACTACTCTTCCCTCTAGCACAGTGGTGGCACTTGTAGGCTCCCAAACACTACTCTTCCCTCTAGCACAGTGGTGGCACTTGTAGGCTCCCAAACACTACTCTTCCCTCTAGCACAGTGGTGACACTTGTAGGCTCCCAAACACTACTCTTCCCTCTAGCACAGTGGTGGCACTTGTAGGCTCCCAAACACTACTCTTCCCTCTAGCACAGTGGTGGCACTTGTAGGCTCCCAAACACTACTCTTCCCTCTAGCACAGTGGTGACACTTGTAGGCTCCCAAACACTACTCTTCCCTCTAGCACAGTGGTGGCACTTGTAGGCTCCCAAACACTACTCTTCCCTCTAGCACAGTGGTGGCACTTGTAGGCTCCCAAACACTACTCTTCCCTCTAGCACAGTGGTGGCACTTGTAGGCTCCCAAACACTACTCTTCCCTCTAGCACAGTGGTGGCACTTGTAGGCTCCCAAACACTACTCTTCCCTCTAGCACAGTGGTGGCACTTGTAGGCTCCCAAACACTACTCTTCCCTCTAGCACAGTGGAGGCACTTGTAGGCTCCCAAACACTACTCTTCCCTCTAGCACAGTGGTGGCACTTGTAGGCTCCCAAACACTACTCTTCCCTCTAGCACAGTGGAGGCACTTGTAGGCTCCCAAACACTACTCTTCCCTATAGCACAGTGGTGGCACTTGTAGGCTCCCAAACACTACTCTTCCCTCTAGCACAGTGGTGGCACTTGTAGGCTCCCAAACACTACTCTTCCCTCTAGCACAGTGGTGGCACTTGTAGGCTCCCAAACACTACTCTTCCCTCTAGCACAGTGGAGGCACTTGTAGGCTCCCAAACACTACTCTTCCCTCTAGCACAGTGGAGGCACTTGTAGGCTCCCAAACACTACTCTTCCCTCTAGCACAGTGGTGGCACTTGTAGGCTCCCAAACACTACTCTTCCCTCTAGCACAGTGGAGGCACTTGTAGGCTCCCAAACACTACTCTTCCCTATAGCACAGTGGTGGCACTTGTAGGCTCCCAAACACTACTCTTCCCTCTAGCACAGTGGTGGCACTTGTAGGCTCCCAAACACTACTCTTCCCTATAGCGGGTCAAACTGTACAGTGTAGACTAGACATAATAGTACACACCACTGAATGTTCAAACTCCAAACACATGGTAATGTGTTCTATATAATATATTTTATAAGACACACCATTCCCATCCAAATTTCAGAGTTACAATTTTAAATAAAAATATTGAATGCATTGCATAACCACATTTCAACACTAAATTAAACTACATGTACCAGGTATCTTTTATATAATCATTGTGATTTTACATCATATAATAAGAGTTTGAGGCTGTCTATGGCTGGTGCATCAGATCTGTCCTCATGCAGTACCCTATCTGTTCTCATGCAGTACCCAATCTGTCCTCATGCAGTACCCTATCTGTTCTCATGCAGTACCCAATCTGTCCTCATGCAGTACCCAATCTGTCCTCATGCAGTACCCAATCTGTCCTCATGCAGTACCCAATCTGTCCCCAAAGGTTTCAGATTTGCAAGTCATATTTCTATAGTTTCACTCAAATATCTACATCCCATAATGATGGAATTGACAGTCTGGTCCTAAGGGACTGGGGGCAGCACACCGGTCTGATGTAATCACATGGTGGATGGTGCTTGGACAGGAGATGACCAGTGGAGTGTCTCAACACTCTCCACTAACTACTGCTGACTGAGACACCACAAGACAGGCTGCCACAAGACAGGCTGCAAGACAGGCTGCAAGACAGGCTGCCACAAGACAGGCTGCAAGACAGGCTGCCACAAGACAGGCTGCAAGACAGGCTGCAAGACAGGATGCCACAAGACAGGCTGCAAGACAGGCTGCCACAAGACAGGCTGCAAGACAGGCTGCCACAAGACAGGCTGCAAGACAGGCTGCCACAAGACAGGCTGCAAGACAGGCTGCAAGACAGGATGCCACAAGACAGGCTGCAAGACAGGCTGCCACAAGACAGGCTGCAAGACAGGCTGCAAGACAGGCCGCAAGACAGGCTTCCACAAGACAGGCCACAAGACAGGCCACAAGACAGACTGCAAGACAGGCCGCCACAAGACAGGCTGCCACAAGACAGGCTGCAAGACAGGCCACAAGATAGGCTTCCACAAGACAGGCCACAAGACAGGCCACAAGACAGACTGCAAGACAGGCCGCCACAAGACAGGCTGCCACAAGACAAGCTGCAAGACAGGCCACAAGACAGGCCGCAAGACAGGCTTCCACAAGGCAGGCCACAAGACAGGCCACAAGACAGACCGCAAGACAGGCTGCAAGACAGGCTACAAGACAGGCCACAAGACAAACTGCCACAAGACAGGCTGCAAGACAGGCTGCAAGACAGGCTGCCACAAGACAGGCCGCAAGACAGGCCACAAGACAGGCTGCAAGACAGGCTGCCACAAGACAGGCTGCAAGACAGGCTGCAAGACAGGCTGCAAGACAGGCCACAAGACAGGCCGCAAGACAGGCCACAAGACAGGCCACAAGACAGCTGCAAGACAGGTTGCAAGACAGGCCACAAGACAGGCCAAGACAGCTGCCACAGACAGGCCACAAGACAGGCTGCACAAGACAGGCTGCAACAAGACAGGCTGCAAGACAGGCTGCAAGACAGGCTGCAAGACAGGCCACAAGACAGGCCGCAAAACAGGCTGCCACAAGACAGGCCACAAGACAGGCTGCAAGACAGGTTGCAAGACAGGCCACAAGACAGGACACAAGACAGGCTGCCACAAGACAGGCCACAAGTTAGGCTGCCACAAGAAGGCTCAAGACAGGCTCAAGACAGGCCACAAGACAGGCATGCAAGACAGGCCACAAGACAGGCGCATAGACAGCTGCCACAAGACAGGCCAAGACAGGCCAAGACAGCCACAGAGACAGGCCGCATGAGACAGGCCTGAGACAGCCACAGACAGGCTGCAAGCATGAGACAGGCCACAGACAGGCCCAGACAGCGCCACAGACAGGCTGCAAGACAGGCATGAAGACAGCATGCCACAGACAGGCTGCAAGACAGGCTGCAAGACAGGTCACAAGACAGGCCGCAAGACAGGCCGCAAAACAGGCTGCCACAAGACAGACCACAAGACAGGCCGCAAGACAGGCTGCCACAAGACAGGCCGCAAGCTAGGCTGCCACAAGATAGGCTTCAAGACAGGCCACAAGACAGGCCGCAAGACAGGCCACAAGACAGGCCGCAAGACAGGCTGCCACAAGACAGGCTGCAAGACAGGCCAAGAGATAGGCCAAGAGACAGGCCATGAGACAGGCCTTGAGACAGACCAAGAGACAGGCCATGAGACAGGCCACGAGGCAGGCCACGAGACAGGCCACGAGACCGGCCATGAGACAGATCATGAGACAGGTCATGAGACAGGTCATGAGACAGGCCATGAGACAGGCCATGAGACAGGCCATGAGACAGACCATGAGACAGGCCATGAGACAGACCACAAGACAGGCCATGGGATAGGTCATGAGACAGACCATGAGACAGGCCTTGGGACAAGCCACGAGACAGGCCACAGGACAGGCCTTGAGTCAGACAGACAACGACAGACAATGGCATTCAGACAGAATAATGCAATGTTGCTACATTTATGTATAACTAATTCCTGCTTCCCGTGGTAATATATCATAGAAAATTAAAAGCAATAATAATACTACACATAGAAATTGATGGAAACCCACTTTTGATGTTTTAGTAACTAGTATTGTGTATTAGCATGTACTATGTGTGCATTATAAATTGTAAACACTGATGGTGGTAGACAGAAATATATCAAATATATGTCTGTTTTTTAAAATGATATTCCATTAATTACGACCAATTGGTGTTGCTCGAGGATAAAATAAACATTGCTGAATAATCATGATTTTTCTTTAATTTGATGGATTACCAGATTTCTAGATGGATTATTTTGGTAATCCACCTGGGATACCAGGCATTTTCCCTTAAAATCAAACCTTGCACGTGTCAAAAGCGTGAAACAGATTACTTACTAATAAGTCATAAATAAGTTCATTCATGGTGAAAACATTAAGCTTAACATTTTTTTTAAATTTTCCTTGTTTTAATATCACGAATATATTTATTTATTTATTTTATTTTGCAATGCGCTATGTTAAAATCCTCAATATGTTAACATAGTTCATAATTGTTACATTTTTCAAAGCATACAAACTGTACCCTAGGGGAAGGGTAAAAGGCGTCCATACGCTTTTTCTTCAAAAAAGTCTTTCATTTTTTTACCGACTCTGTCTTTGTCAGGAAGAGAATGAGAGGCGAGAAAATGCTGCCACCTCATGGCTGAATGGAAGAATCCTGAGTTTTTAATATACATTTGAGCAATGGAACGATTTCATGATTTTGAACCTGCAATAACATTTTGCTTAGTTAAGTCACCACCTTGCTTGTACCATCATTTCCTGAATGCATACATACTTGACCACGATTATCAGTGGCAATCTGAGGCAGCCAAGGCAGGCCAAACACTTCGCATGGAAAAGAGCAAATAAGAATGATTTGGAATTGTAAAACCGATTTTTTTATCAGCCACGGCCAAGACGAGGAAGATTTGGAAAGGATGTAGCAGGATATTGAAGTTCACAAAGATATTATAACATAAATTAAAATGCCTCGTTTGCGGTGACAGACTCGTGTATTTTTAGCTTGTTACTTATAATAGTTGTATATTTTAAAATTAAAATATATCATTACATCTACTCTAGACTAGAGTCTAGTCATAGAACTGTTGTAGTAGCTGTCTACTTAGTATTGTTTATACGCAGTACAATCAATAGGTTTAGTGTACTCTTTGGGAAGGGAATGAGAAGGTCAAGAAAATCCGTACTCTTTGTACGGTTCCGAATATGTTGACAATATTAGACGACCCCATGTCATGGCATAGACATGGTGACAGTAAATTAATGGACGTTGAAGCTAGAAAGCCTAGGCGGTATCCGCAGTGAAAGAAAACATTAAGAGTCATACAGAATAATATTACATTGTAGTGATGCACTGTAAATAGTGCAACATTATTTTAAAATATGTGACAACACAATCTCTCAAACGATGCAGTATACATACCGTTGTTTCTGGGTGACAGGTGTAAATAACGAGTTAATAATTTGTTTCGTGGCGCGGTCCGAGACGGTTCATCACATGACACCACATGACAGTGGTGTGGCAAAATATGCGCCCTTGTTATTTCACTGTTATTTTAATTTGTTTATTAGTTTTTAATTGAAATCAATGCTAAGTAAACGTGTACGATGGAAGTTTTGAAATATACGATTCAGTATGGTTTATGCAAGCCAAAATATGTTGTAAATTTGTCTAAATTTCATTTTAAATAGGACTTTCGTTTAAAATATACGAAATCCTACTAAGCCAGTTCCGATATCCATTGATCACTTCCAAAACTGTGTTCTTCCAAACATATTAGTGAATGTTTTTACCCATATTTATATTTGTCGATACTATGTTTTCTGCCCTGGTTTTAGCAACATTTTAAAGTTAATGGGACGTATGATTATTTTCATTATCGTGAGGGATCGATGACATCACACTGCCACTTCCGGCCATTTTGTGTCCTATTTGTACGTATTTGTATTGCTTGTGTAAGTGGTCATTCTACGTTTAGTCATCATATGACATAGACTGACAGAAAATGTTCGGAAGATCGACGCAGTTTGATAGGGCTCTAGGTGGGTATTTAAATTAATTATGTAAGACATACATTCCGCAGTTCCACATTTGAGCAGTGTTTTAGTGTTTAGGTTTTTTAGGAGTCCACCATTTGACAAGTCAAACAGGAAATGTTTTGAAAGGATCAGTTTAGTTTAGAGTTTCGTTTGACGTACTCTCTACATATAAGCATAATCTACTAAGTCAAAGCTGTAGTAGCCGATGGTAAGAGTACATTTAACAATGCTTCTTTTACAGTTTTGATTTCATTTAATTATTTGGCCAATTATTTATAGAAGAAACCAATCTCTGACAATGATTGAATGAACAAATGGCTGAAGTTTGATATAGCCTATAAACTTGTGACGCATAAACATTGAACAATGATTTCCGACAATTTGACTTTCTTTCATTAAAGTATACTTTGATATCTTTTTGGGGGATCCATGACATTTTGGTAAAGGACACTTTGGTAATGGACATTTCGGTAACAGACATTTCGGTAACAGGACATTTTGGTAATAGGACATTTTTAGTAACTAATCATTTCCGTAACAATTAAGACATTTTAGTAACAAGACATTTTGGTAAAACTACTGAAAATAATCAGAGTCCAGTCTTCCATATTTGGAGGTAACCTGTTGAGATGTCAGTCAGTAAAACCATTTGTAAATTAGGATGGTCCATACATGGAACTTAGCTATCCACCTGCAGTCAGGCATGGTATAAGGTAGTGCTTGCCTCTGAAGGGAATATGGCTTCCAAATAGCAGTGGTGGTGGCTAGAGTGGTCAACCACTACAGCCAACCAGTGGCTAGCAGGACATATTTAAATCCAGACACACAAGGTGAAGCTATACATGTGAACATGGAGCTATCAACAACAACCAAGGGAAAAGCAAAGCTTTTGTGAAATGGCTATGCGTATACCAATCATACAGAGAAAAATGACATGATAAGGTGGCATTGTACATGTCGTGCAAAGAAGCAGTGCCCTGCTAGTGCATACACCGACTTGCTACCAGCAAATCCCGTGTTTAAAAACCGACCACAACCACTGTCCTGAAGCTAGAGGTTTACAGATGCTGTACAGAAATGCACGGAAATGCGTATACGTGCTGCTGCAAGTAACGACCCGCCAGCTCCTACCGAGTGTCGACACGTGTAAGTTGTTTTTAAAACAAATATGCCTTTATAGAATATTTATTGGTTTTACCAAAATGCCATGCTACCAAAATGTATGTTACCAAGATGTCGTATTACCAAAATGTCTGTTACCAAAATGTCCTATTACCGAAACGTCCTATTACCAAAATTTTCAGTTACCGAAATGTCCTGTTACAGAAATGTAAGTTACCAAAAAGTCCATTTCCAGTGTCCTTTACTGGATACCCTTTTATGACAATGCTTATTTCTCATTTGTATTATTAGTTAGTACATTTTTAGAAACTCTACGTAACATTTCATGCATGAATTTCATAAAACAGAACCGATAAATCGCACTTGTTCGACTCGCATTCTTCGGGGTTTCCCTCAACGCACATTTGGTACTACGGGAAAGCCCAGGATGCCCTCTGTCGGATTCTTGTAGTAGGAATCTCCACTGACATCAACTTAATCCAATAGCAGTGCTTATGCGACTACACACGTGGACACGTGACTACACGCGAGTACACACACGAGCTATTCAACATTTCAATTCAAATACAAATAAAAAAAATCAAATTAAAATATATTGCAATTTTTTATTCAAATACAATTCAAATACATTGTAATTTTTTTATTAAATTTCGATTCAGATACATGACCCATGTTTCAATTATAGTTCAAGTATATCATAGTGAGTGGGATTTTGTCTCGAAATGTATTAGTCAAGGTGCACAGCTTTAAACCCAATCAGAAGAAAGATTCTAACTCCTTTATAATTTTTTCACTTGTGCGTTTGTATGAGTTATACTTGAATTGTTGAATAAAACATTTTATAACGACATCTAATGGATGATGTAGAGGGCGATAACGCATCGAAAGCCTAAGACGTCTTAAAATTACGCTAGTTGCGTTTCATGATTCTGCTCCTTAGTTGCACTTAGGCTGCACCATATATTTAGTAGACGTAACTTTACGTCAGTTGAAGTATTTACGTCATACTCCCTAAGTTCGTTGATGCTCCCGAGATGCCAAAGCACAACTTATTATTATTGTTGTTTACACTGCATATCCTATACATTTTATCACGTGAGTACACGTGACTACACGCGTCACAGTATCTGTAAACAAACATCACTAGATTCAGGGGAGGGGCTAACTGTAAACACTTGCTAACTGTAAACAGCATGATGGAGAGAGAGAGAGAGAGAGAGAGAGAGAGAGAGAGAGAGGGGAATTGCGTTCTGGTTATGACATGGTCAGTGGTGGACCCCGAATTTATGCCACTGGGGAGAAATAGGCATTATGCAAATTATTAATGCTGTAACAACTGTCACTTGATTTGTGTGTTCTTTCTAAGGCTTTGTGAAATTGTTTATCCACTACATCATGGTCTGCATGTGTTACGTGTTAATGGGCAAAGTATAATGTGCAGTGGATCTTGAGTGGTACACAGCAATGCTGCTAATGTTATAGAAGGTTTGTAGTATGTCTGTTGTCCACTAGTACATAATGTACATGGAATGCTTATCACTTATGAAGTCTTACAGAGAAACCATCGGGGGAAAAAACATTAGTTGGGTGGGCTAAAAACAAACTACTGAGGCTGTAAGCAGTAACTAGATGTAGCTCACTGTCAACCAACTGTTGATGACAGTAAGCTGGAGTGTAGCAAGTGCAGTGATTTTGCTGGCATGTGATGATGCCAGAATTGACAATGTCACGAGCCCACTACACTAGCACTTTTGAAGTGGTAGATTTACAAACTCAGTCATGTCATGAATCTTACCAAGTCCTAAAGGCTTCTATGTCATGCTGCTTCTTATGCCAAATTGCCAACTTGCATATGTCAAGATTGCCTTCTTGTATGTGATTTTTTTTTCATCAAGGTCACAAAATATTGGACTGCTGCACCATATTTCTCAGTTTCACTGTGTGCAGCAGGAGACTAGTAGCATGACCAGTCCAGGTGGATACGGAAAGTTACAGCAGGAGACTAGTAGCATGACCAGTCCAGGTGGATACGGAAAGTTACAGCAAGAGACTAGTAGCATGACCAGTCCAGGTGGATACGGAAAGTTACAGCAGGAGACTAGTAGCATGACCAGTCCAGGTGGATATGGAAAGTTACAGCAGGAGACTAGTAGCATGACCAGTCCAGGTGGATACGGAAAGTTACAGCAGGAGACTAGTAGCATGACCAGTCCAGGTGGATACGGAAAGTTACAGCAGGAGACTAGTAGCATGACCAGTCCAGGTGGATACGGAAAGTTACAGCAGGAGACTAGTAGCATGACCAGTCCAGGTGGATACGGAAAGTTACAGCAAGAGACTAGTAGCATGACCAGTCCAGGTGGATACGGAAAGTTACAGCAGGAGACTAGTAGCATGACCAGTCCAGGTGGATACGGAAAGTTACAGCAGGAGACTAGTAGCATGACCAGTCCAGGTGGATACGGAAAGTTACAGCAGGAGACTAGTAGCATGACCAGTCCAGGTGGATACGGAAAGTTACAGCAGGAGACTAGTAGCATGACCAGTCCAGGTGGATACGGAAATTGCCAACTTGCATATGTCAAGATTGTATGTGAATTTTTTTTCATCAAGGTCACAAAATATTGGACTGCTGCACCATATTTCTCAGTTTCACTGTGTGCAGCAGGAGACTAGTAGCATGACCAGTCCAGGTGGATACGGAAAGTTACAGCAGGAGACTAGTAGCATGACCAGTCCAGGTGGATACGGAAAGTTACAGCAGGAGACTAGTAGCATGACCAGTCCAGGTGGATACGGAAAGTTACAGCAGGAGACTAGTAGCATGACCAGTCCAGGTGGATACGGAAAGTTACACATTATGTACTGCCCAGAAATATGTCGCACTGACAGCCCTGAATAGAATTCAGATAAGTTAGCTAATAACTGAAATTATGATTACATGCCTATTATAATAGAAAATTAAGTTCATACCAGGTTAGTTAAGCAACTATAGTACTCATATACATGAAATAATAGTATAATGCCAAATAAACATATAGGGTTGCAATCAATGAGATATACTAATTGTGTAGTGCCAGGTGGGAGATAAAAACACTGGAGACCATCGCCTGCCAGTTGCAACTGGTTTCAACTTTGACAGGCACTGTGCATGGTGGCTATATTTACCATCAGCATGTGCAGTTGTAATGAGATTTTAACTAATAATATAATATACCAAATAAGGATTTGAACAAAGTCACCTAATCAAACAACATAAATATGAGTCTAACTAACACTTTGGGATCAAAAGCTACAATTGTGGAAGGTTACGCAAATTTAATCATAACATGGAGCTCAGCCACATGATTATCAATAAGCTATAAATCGCTGTTGCTTGTCAGGACATTCATCAGGCAGACAGGCACACAGGACTATCACGTGAATAAAACAAATGTAACAAACTAATTTGTGGCACGTATAATTTGTAAAAGGCATACATGTCTGGTGGTCAAATGGACACATTCGTGTATTTTACAGATCGATCTTTGTATCAAGTCCAGGGCTGGTATCAATTCCAGTTTCCGCTCCAATTCCTTTTAATATATTCAATTCCAATTCAATTTTTTTAATTCAATTTTTAAAAATGCCAATTCCGTCTCTATTCAATTCAAATTTCAATTCCTGTTCCAATTCCACACAACAAAAGTTAACCATCAAAATTATACAATTAATGTGCATACAGCATGTCATGCATGATCCATTTATATAATTATATAACATAGTCATATACCCAATACATAGAAATGAGTAAACCAAAAGAATTCTTTCAGTGACATTTTATTGCAGGAAAACCATTTCAATCCAGGCATCACTGCATAATTAAAATGTCCAAGTCTATAGTTTCTAGTTACCATAATTGCAGTTGTCCCATTCAGGTTACAATCTACAAGCCTCTTCAGTCTTCACTGAGCTTATGTTTGCCATGGTAATCTTTGGACCTTAACTGGTTACGCTTTGGACCATATGAAGGTATCCTGGCTTATTTTGGCCAAGCCGTAGTATTTGCTTAGCATATGATACTGGGAAAGTATGATTGTTATCTGGACAATTTCAGTGTATCTTTGAAGAAGTCTAACTGACTTCTCATTCATCATTTTCATCCACTGATTAATTGCTGGGTACTGTTTGACCAGCAGCTTCATTGTCCAACTTTTCTTGGTCACTAAACACCATTGCCTGCACAGAAGATGTGAAAAATATACTTTGCAGTGACACAAAAAGATCAAATGCTCAATTCCTTTTCATCCAATTCATATTCCAATTCATTTCAAAATCGTTATATTCCAATTCAATTCATTATGTTCCAAATGTTTCAATTCCCACTTCCAGTCCAGAATTGAAATTTAATTGAACAGTTCCAATTCTTTTTGAATTGACCCCAGCCCTGGTGTCAACAGACAAAGATAAAGCCACAAAACTAGATACACAAATTATAATTGCATGATTGACGTGATGTCGAAATGAGTGTCACAACTGAATAAACAATATGCAAGGAAGCCAAGACTACTTACAGTTGTATTTCTTTGTGTATTTTTATCCAGTGCTTTTTACCTAGAAACTGAGATGAAACTGGAATAGTTGAGCTCTATGTATCAATAACTAAATATAATAGTAACAGTAATGTAATATATTTTACACTTAAATCCATGGAAGACAAGGTGAGAGACGCAGCAAGGCACATGTTGGTCAATCTCAAAACTGATAAGCAATATTCAGGTTGCCACCAGATGGATGGACTCACCAGGCAGCTACAGATACAACACTTGCATGATCATATACATGCATACATATGAACTATGTTGTATTTCAAACATTGTCTCCCTACCATACTTACTGTGCTGTCAGCACTGAGACAGTCTGTTGTGTTGTGTTGGACAGAGAAGGCGACGAGTCAGCTGTTGCTGGAGCCAGACTGGGACAGCACACTGCAGATATGTGACTACATCAGGCAGTGTGACGTACAGTGAGTGACAACACAAGCAGCACAACACAACACTTCACTTACATCTTGTAGCAACACACACAATAATAACAATATTCCATGCCAGTGTCAGTTGGAAACAATTTATACATTTAGTTAATTGTTGTGTTTGTTAGAATCAGTTGTTAACATTTTCTTGCAAGTAAATCAGATAGCAAGTGAAATAGTGTTTGTACATTTTCCAGGATTTCCTTCAAATAGTTAGAACATAACACATTCCTTTCTGTCACACATCATTTTTTCTTTCATCTAAAAAATGGTGGACAAAGAAAATTATGACTAGTGACTGTTGACATACGCAAGGGGATAACCACACACGCACACACGCACACACGCAGCACACGCACACACGCACACAGCACGCACACAGCACACACACACACACACACACACACACACACACACACACACACACACACACACACACACTAGCTTCTGAAATAGCTGTTTACTAACAGAGACAGATAGAAATGCTATACTGTGTCTGTGGTATGTTCAGGGCCAGGTATGCCGTCAGTGCCGTGATGAAGCGTATTGCGGTAGAGAATCCACACGTGGCAATGTTTGCTGTTCAGGTAAACTCTCCATTATCTTCTTTGTGACATCATCTGATTAGATGTTCTCTTCTTTCGTAGCTCCTACCCTCAATCCCAGTACTTCCCTCTTATCTGGCACCATTTGGTCTTCCCAGATTATGGAGATGTCATGGTTTTGTTTACATCCCCAAGTGATGTAGATTGTTATGCATTTTATACAGTTGTAGCTACAATTAGCATAACTTTATACATATGCATTGGAAACAACTAAGTAAATACAAAGATTTACACAGGAAGCATTCACGATAACGTGACAAAACAACACAGCATGTACAAAGAGCTGCTATTGACAGTTATATGTTGTTTCATATTAATGGAAATACCGATACTAAAGTCCTAAATATCACCAATAAGTGCATGGACTGCATTTGTTTTAATTGTTCAATATTTCTAGGTTCTAGTTGTTTCCAGCATTCAGTAGGATTGTATTGACAGACTAGTCTGTATATGCTGTGGTTACAATGTTTTTTAACTTAGACAGTCTCATTGAACTAGTCAGCATTTTTCAAAACATTGACGCCAAGCCAACCTTTCCATGCTGGCACTGAGGGTGGTCACCTGCCAGGGTGCATGTTGTTCTCAGTGGTTCTTTTATGTCCCAAACTGAGAGATGTGACCAACATTAAAGTGATTGTCTGATTTATGAGGGATACAGAGTTCCCAATGTTGGGAACCAGGTTTTAGCACAAAATATAACATGCCTGGCGTATCCGACAGGGATGTGACATTTGCTATTAGAACAACCATGTAAACAAAAATTCAAATGTTGCATTATTATTTTGGCTATGCTGTCACCTATTTAAGCATGCTGCATCTTAACTTAATATTGTTACTAAATATGAAGACATCCATAATATCAATAATTATTAGAAACATATTTAATGATGATAGTGTAAGTTCAAAATACATTTATATTGGCATGTACGCACGTACGTGTTATATGCCAATGGAATACGTACATGTTATATGCCAAACGTACGTACATACGTACGTGTTATATGCCTGAAATAAAACGTACAGTTTTGCATGAAAGTGCAAAACGTACAGTTTTGCATGAAAGTATTCCATAAGTATTACACAGACGCACGACGACCACGTCACGATACGACGACTACGCATTTACGCACGCACGCACGCACGCACGCACGAGCACGCACGCATGAGACGATACGCGCAGCACGCAGCACGCATTATGCGACGCACGCCGAACGCAGCGATCGACGCACGCACGTGACGACGCACGCACGCACGCACGCATGACGTACGCACGCACGCACGCAGACGCGCACGCACGCACGCACGCACGATCGATGTACGCACGACGACAGTTTTGCATGAAAGTATTCCATTGGCATATAACATGTACGTACGTACGTACGAAAGTATTCCAAGAGTACGTACGTACGTGTTATATGCCAACCTTCATGCAAAACTGTACGTACGTGCGTGCGTGCGTGCGTGCGTGCGTGCGTGCGTACGTACGTACGTACGTACGAACGAACATACTCTTGGTACAAAGATGTATCCTTGTATGCACAGGCTGTGCTGCAAGCATACTGTCTCCGATAGCCTTTGCAGCTGGCAGGGAGAAAAATAAAATAATTCCCCCTCAATGAAGCATTTGTGTACATGGAGATGTGCTCCTGTTGAGTTGTCTAACACAAGTGTTGTTTCCTCCATTTGTGTACATGGAGATGTGCTCCTGTTGAGTTGTCTAACACAAGTGTTGTTTCTTCCATTTGTGTACATGGAGATGTGCTCCTGTTGAGTTGTCTAACACAAGTGTTGTTTCCTCTATTTGTGTACATGGAGATGTGCTCCTGTTGAGTTGTCTAACACAAGTGTTGTTTCCTCTATTTGTGTACATGGAGATGTGTTCCTGTTGAGTTGTCTCACACAAGTGTTGTTTCCTCCATTTGTGTACATGGAGATGTGCTCCTGTTGAGTTGTCTAACACAAGTGTTGTTTCCTCCATTTGTGTACATGGAGATGTGCTCCTGTTGAGTTGTCTAACACAAGTGTTGTTTCCTCCATTTGTGTACATGGAGATGTGCTCCTGTTGAGTTGTCTAACACAAGTGTTGTTTCCTCCATTTGTGTACATGGAGATGTGCTCCTGTTGAGTTGTCTAACACAAGTGTTGTTTCCTCTATTTGTGTACCTGGAGATGTGCTCCTGTTGAGTTGTCTAACACAAGTGTTGTTTCCTCCATTTGTGTACATGGAGATGTGCTCCTGTTGAGTTGTCTAACACAAGTGTTGTTTCCTCCATTTGTGTACATGGAGATGTGCTCCTGTTGAGTTGTCTCACACAAGTGTTGTTTCCTCCATTTGTGTACATGGAGATGTGCTCCTGTTGAGTTGTCTAACACAAGTGTTGTTTCCTCCATTTGTGTACATGGAGATGTGCTCCTGTTGAGTTGTCTAACACAAGTGTTGTTTCCTCTATTTGTGTACATGGAGATGTGCTCCTGTTGAGTTGTCTAACACAAGTGTTGTTTCCTCTATTTGTGTACATGGAGATGTGCTCCTGTTGAGTTGTCTAACACAAGTGTTGTTTCCTCCATTTGTGTACATGGAGATGTGCTCCTGTTGAGTTGTCTAACACAAGTGTTGTTTCCTCCATTTGTGTACATGGAGATGTGCTCCTGTTGAGTTGTCTAACACAAGTGTTGTTTCCTCCATTTGTGTACATGGAGATGTGCTCCTGTTGAGTTGTCTAACACAAGTGTTGTTTCCTCCATTTGTGTACATGGAGATGTGCTCCTGTTGAGTTGTCTAACACAAGTGTTGTTTCCTCCATTTGTGTACATGGAGATGTGCTCCTGTTGAGTTGTCTCACACAAGTGTTGTTTCCTCCATTTGTGTACATGGAGATGTGCTCCTGTTGAGTTGTCTAACACAAGTGTTGTTTCCTCCATTTGTGTACATGGAGATGTGCTCCTGTTGAGTTGTCTCACACAAGTGTTGTTTCCTCTATTTGTGTACATGGAGATGTGCTCCTGTTGAGTTGTCTCACACAAGTGTTGTTTCCTCTATTTGTGTACATGGAGATGTGCTCCTGTTGAGTTGTCTCACACAAGTGTTGTTTCCTCCATTTGTGTACATGGAGATGTGCTCCTGTTGAGTTGTCTAACACAAGTGTTGTTTCCTCCATTTGTGTACATGGAGATGTGCTCCTGTTGAGTTGTCTAACACAAGTGTTGTTTCCTCCATTTGTGTACATGGAGATGTGCTCCTGTTGAGTTGTCTCACACAAGTGTTGTTTCCTCTATTTGTGTACATGGAGATGTGCTCCTGTTGAGTTGTCTAACACAAGTGTTGTTTCCTCTATTTGTGTACATGGAGATGTGCTCCTGTTGAGTTGTCTAACACAAGTGTTGTTTCCTCCATTTGTGTACATGGAGATGTGCTCCTGTTGAGTTGTCTCACACAAGTGTTGTTTCCTCCATTTGTGTACATGGAGATGTGCTCCTGTTGAGTTGTCTAACACAAGTGTTGTTTCCTCCATTTGTGTACATGGAGATGTGCTCCTGTTGAGTTGTCTAACACAAGTGTTGTTTCCTCTATTTGTGTACATGGAGATGTGCTCCTGTTGAGTTGTCTAACACAAGTGTTGTTTCCTCTATTTGTGTACATGGAGATGTGCTCCTGTTGAGTTGTCTAACACAAGTGTTGTTTCCTCTATTTGTGTACATGGAGATGTGGTCCTGTTGAGTTGTCTAACACAAGTGTTGTTTCTTCCATTTGTGTACATGGAGATGTGCTCCTGTTGAGTTGTCTAACACAAGTGTTGTTTCCTCTATTTGTGTACATGGAGATGTGCTCCTGTTGAGTTGTCTAACACAAGTGTTGTTTCCTCTATTTGTGTACATGGAGATGTGGTCCTGTTGAGTTGTCTCACACAAGTGTTGTTTCCTCTATTTGTGTACATGGAGATGTGGTCCTGTTGAGTTGTCTCACACAAGTGTTGTTTCCTCTATTTGTGTACATGGAGATGTGGTCCTGTTGAGTTGTCTCACACAAGTGTTGTTTCCTCTATTTGTGTACATGGAGATGTGGTCCTGTTGAGTTGTCTCACACAAGTGTTGTTTCCTCTATTTGTGTACATGGAGATGTGGTCCTGTTGAGTTGTCTCACACAAGTGTTGTTTCCTCTATTTGTGTACATGGAGATGTGCTCCTGTTGAGTTGTCTAACACAAGTGTTGTTTCTTCCATTTGTGTACATGGAGATGTGCTCCTGTTGAGTTGTCTCACACAAGTGTTGTTTCCTCTATTTGTGTACATGGAGATGTGCTTCTGTTGAGTTGTCTCACACAAGTGTTGTTTCCTCCAGGTGCTGGAGGCCATGATGAAGAACTGTGGCAGTGTCATCCACAACGAAGTGGCAACTCGGGACTTTATGGAGTTCTTTAAAGAACAAGTGAATGTATGTATAAACCACAGATTTTAGTTCCAACTACACACACTTTTGGAAGCTAAATCCGGTAAATTTTAGGGGTGACTATCAGTGATAGTTTTACTGCAATTTGACATTTCGAAATGGCATGTAAAATGGCTGTAGTAACATCACTAAGCTGGATATACCTTTTGCATGAGCTGCATTTGTACTTTGGGGTGAGGAGCTGCACTGCAAGTGATAAGAAACAACATGTTCGTGTCATCACTGTCATATTTGTGCTGCATGGAGCAGTGTATGTTGCTGGCTGGTTGCAGAGGAAGCCTGACCCTGTGAAGGGCAAGATCCTGGAGCTGATCCAGGTGTGGGCTCATGCATTCCGCAATGAACCTCAGTACAAGATCATACAGGACACCCTGACCATCCTGAAGGTGGAAGGTAGGCTACTTACAATCAATACAAGTCACTTGGAACAGTACTTTTAAATCATTTTAATGTAAAATTATTTTGTTTTTACAAATTAATAGTGTTGATGTTTCAGTTGTGAAAAACAAATCATATTTTGTTGTAAATAAAGATGTCTAAATACTAAAGAAAAGATAAAGAATACATATTACTCAGGTTCACATGCCTGTGGCACATGCTTAAGGCTGTGTGTACTTTGTCACTCTACTCGTAGAGATACAGGTGTGTAATGATGTAGCTACTTGTATTTAACCTAATCTTTCTAGGTACAAGTAAACATCACATGCAATGAAATCAGGATGTCAGATTTACAGAAGTAAAGAAGCTGTAATAACCTGTCGCTACCTGTATAAAAGAGCAATGCTTCCTAACAGGTTCGGAGAAATGCAACAAAATCCATATGCATTATGCTGCTTGTGTTAGAATTGAAAGTGCAGCACTTGTGATGACTTGTCATGTTAGGCAGTCTGGGAGCTGACACTGGCCCACTGCTCCTTACAGGCCATTCCTTCCCAAGTCTAAGGGTAGCTGATGCAATGTTCTTCTCAGAGAAGGCGCCAGAGTGGAAAGATGGTGAAACGTGTCAGCATTGTCGCGTTCAGTTTGGCACCTTCAACAGGAAGGTAGGTGACACTAGCACCAACTCAGGGTGTACTTGCTTTCTGTCACACGCTTCTTTCACTGGTTATTTTCACCAATCACAGTTTGCACAGCACTGGTGGGTGGAGCAAGCTGAAGCTGACTCTACCAGGTGGAGTGGAGTCTGTTGTCTCACTGTACTCACCACTCAATGTCTTGTCTGCTTTTTCTATTTAAGGCCAGTTTTCTCTCACATGGGGCACTGTCTGTTCACACAGTTAGCAACAGTAAAGATTCTTTTGTAATTAATTTCAGCCATCATTAATCATCATTAAGAATTATAGTTTTCTTTGTAAATTTCTCTACGTTATCATTCATCACTGTATATTCTGTCATTGTTTACTGCCATAGTTATCTGGAGCACTAATGGGTAACTTCAGAGCACTACTGTATGTGAATCTTCTCTCAGTGGCTGAGACCAATTGTTCAGTCTGTGTTCACTCCCTGCCTTGGAAGTTTGGTCTTTCAACTACCAACTGGTGAAGTACTTCAGAAAGCTTGTCATAGTTATTTTGTGTTATTTATTTACACATGTTTCAATAGAGGGCATTTCTTGCCATTTCGAGCTCCATGAGTGAGTGTAACTGTAAGCTACTAAGTTAATAACCCATTATTAGCTACTACTTGGAGTAGTGTAGTGGCCCAGTGGCTAGAGCTACAGACTCTCGACTAAGAAAACCCAGGTTCAAATCCTGTGTTGCAATGTCAGACTGAGGGCGATATTTCTCAGTCTACATTGGTACAGTTCACTCAGCTGTATGAATGAGTACCAGGCTATAGATAGTGGTAGATAGGTTTGTATGAATAGTCATCATGTTTTAATAAATTGCAGCATGGCTGGATGTTTCCCAGAGAAGCTGCAATGGTATACAACAGAACAGGTCAGCCAAGTAGTAAAGTGTACAGCACTTTGACGATTGGATGCAGTGTCATATAAGCACTTATCTATAATATAGCCTTGTATTCCTGTTTATAATATGCGTGGTATTAACATATTAAAATATATTTGCTTGAATAAGTGTTTGACTTGAATGTGTTTGACGTGGTGTTATTTGTGTTTGCTGTACTCTTGTAGCACCACTGTCGCGCTTGTGGTAACATCTTCTGTGCGAGATGTTCAGCCAAATCAACCATCATCCCCAAGTTTGGCATAGAGAAGGAGGTGCGGGTGTGTGACCCCTGCTTCGAGGACCTCACCAAGTGAGTCGCCACCGTAGTCTCTACTGTGTGTGCGTGCGTGCGTGTGTGTGTGTACATGCTTCTGAATGAATAAAATAAAAAACTTACCAAAATACAACACAAACATGCATGAACACAGACTTGCAATCGTGCATAAATATAGTGTCATGTGCAGACACAAACACACATGCACACATATACATATCCTCACACATTTATGCACACATACACGCACGCACACGCACACGCACACATATACATATCCTCACACATACATTTATGCACACATACACGCACACACGCACACACGCACACACGCACACACGCACACACGCACACATGCACACACGCACACACGCACACACACACACATCCTGTTCACTCTGCCTTGTGTTCCCTACAGACAGGGCGGGGCAAAGAAGAGTCCTGATGAGGACAGACTGCCAGCCGAGTACCTGTCTAGTCCCTTGTCCCAGCAGCCACAGGTGAGTCACTGAGTCACCGAGCACAAAGTGCTGTACTTTGTGAGGCCACACAAGTGTACTAGTAGAAGTACTAGACTGTTTGAATGTATGTGGCCAGCCACACGTCACACATGTCTAATGTATGTGGCCAGCCACACGCCACACATGTCTAATGTATGTGGCCAGCCACACGCCACACATGTCTAATGTATGTGGCCAGCCACACACCACACATGTCTAATGTATGTGGCCAGCCACACGCCACACATGTCTATGTCTAATGTATGTGGCCAGCCACACGCCACACATGTCTAATGTATGTGGCCAGCCACACGCCACACATGTCTAATGTATGTGGCCAGCCACACGCCACACATGTCTAATGTATGTGGCCAGCCACACGCCACACATGTCTATGTCTAATGTATGTGGCCAGCCACACGCCACACATGTCTAATGTATGTGGCCAGCCACACGCCACACATGTCTAATGTATGTGGCCAGCCACACGCCACACATGTCTAATGTATGTGGCCAGCCACACGCCACACATGTCTATGTCTAATGTATGTGGCCAGCCACATGCCACACATGTCTAATGTATGTGGCCAGCCACACACCACACATGTCTAATGTATGTGGCCAGCCACATGCCACACATGTCTAATGTATGTGGCCAGCCACACGCCACACATGTCTAATGTATGTGGCCAACCACACGCCACACATGTCTAATGTATGTGGCCAGCCACACGTCACACATGTGTAATGTATGTGGCCAGCCACACGTCACACATGTGTAATGTATGTGGCCAGCCACACGTCTAATGTATGTGGCCAGCCACACGTCTAATGTATGTGGCCAGCCACACGTCTAATGTATGTGGCCAGCCACACGTCACACATGTCTAATCGGCACGCGAGCCAGAAATCATTGTCTTGGTCATGGGTCATCAATGTTGTGGTTGTTGCACCCATATCATGTCATCTCATCTTTCAATGCCCAGTTCATTTCCCTGGACAAACAATCCAAATCCACAGCTAATAAAACACAGGCATTTACTAATACATAGACTAAAAACAATAGACAAAATAAGTTCAAATAACCCAGTTTCTCAATACATTGTTTTTTAAGGTTTGTTTACATTTTAGCAATAAATAAAACACCACTGACAATATTTTAAAAAGTCATGCGTTACTTTAAAGCTCACGATCTGTAGAATAAAAAAGGTACAAAACTCTGTTTCCCAAATGTTCCAACTTAATCCCCTCTTAGCGTGGCTCCATGAGCCAATTAGACAGCAGAGTTAACCTTGCGACCGGGCATGGCCGATTAATCGGTTGTGTGGTTGGTCAGACTGTCATGTCTGCCGGTGTGGTTGGTCAGACTGACACTGCTGCCTGTGTGGTTGGTAAGACTGTCACTGCTGCCTGTGTGGTTGGTCAGACTGTCACTGCTGCCTGTGTGGTTGGTCAGACTGTCACTGCAGCCTGTGTGGTTGGTCAGGCTGTCACTGCTGCCTGTGTGGTTGGTCAGACTGTCATGCTGCCGGTGTGGTTGGTCAGACTGACACTGCAGCCTGTGTGGTTGGTCAGACTGATACTACTGCCTGTGTGGTTGGTCAACTGTCACTCTGCCTGTGTGGTTGGTCAGACTGTCACTGCAGCCTGTGTGGTTGGTCAGACTGCACCTGCCTGTGTGGTTGGTCAGGCTGTCTGCCTGTGTGGTTGGTCAGACTGTCACTGCTGCCTGTGTGGTTGGTCAGACTGTCACTGCTGCCTGTGTGGTTGGTCAGACTGTCATGTCTGCCGGTGTGGTTGGTCAGACTGACACTGCAGCCTGTGTGGTTGGTCAGACTGATACTACTGCCTGTGTGGTTGGTCAGACTGTCACTACTGCCTGTGTGGTTGGTCAGACTGACACTGCAGCCTGTGTGGTTGGTCAGACTGACACTACTGCCTGTGTGGTTGGTCAGACTGACACTACTGCCTGTGTGGTTGGTCAGGCTGTTACTGCAGCCTGTGTGGTTGGTCAGGGTGTCACTGCTGCCTGTGTGGTTGGTAAGACTGTCACTGCTGCCTGTGTGGTTGGTCAGGCTGTCACTGCTGCCTGTGTGGTTGGTCAGACTGTCACTGCTGCCTGTGTGGTTGGTCAGACTGTCACTGCTGCCTGTGTGGTTGGTCAGACTGTCACTGCTGCCTGTGTGGTTGGTCAGACTGTCACTGCTGCCTGTGTGGTTGGTCAGACAGTCACTGCTGCCTGTGTGGTTGGTCAGACTGTCACTGCTGCCTGTGTGGTTGGTCAGGCTGTCACTGCTGCCTGTGTGGTTGGTCAGGCTGACACTGCTGCCTGTGTTGTTGGTCAGACTGTCACTGCTGCCTGTGTGGTTGGTCAGACTGTCACTGCTGCCTGTGTGGTTGGTCAGGCTGACACTGAGTTTGTTGTCAGACGCCGACGAAGAAGACTGAGCAGGAGCTGCAGGAAGAGGAAGAGCTCCAGCTCGCCATTGCTCTCTCACAGAGTGAGGAGGAGGAGAAGGCCAAACAGGTGAGGCTGGAGGACAGACTGCTCTCTCTCTCCCTTGCTCTAATTTATGCTCTCCCACCCACCCTTGCTGGCTCTCCCTGCTCTAACTCACACTGTCCTGTTCCCTCTCTCTTTCTTCCCTCAAGCTCATGTGTGCCCTCTTTTGGTCACCCTGTCTCCCTCTCCCCCATAAATTCACACTCCCCCCTCATTCTCCAAGCCCCTAATATTTTGTGGCTCTATGTAGTATGTACAGCCTGTAGTGTTACTGGGGTTCGTGGGTTGTGTTGAGAGTGTAGGCAGTATGTACGCCATCTATTGCCCGTAACAATCTGTTTTCTTTTTCAAGCGCAATCGCATGAGAGGAGGAAACTACGCCACAACATCGAAGGCCTCAGAGGTAACGCAAGTTGTAAGTTATCTTTGTTTATATCAATTGTATCCCATCATTTGCTATATTTCCTCAGTATGTTGCATTTGAGGTGGGCCTTCTTGTTGGCTTTTTTTATCCAACGCGCCAAATATTCACAGGTGAAACCTCATAACCATGTTTGTCATATACAAGCATGTTTTGTTATGTCACAAAGAAACCTCAGTTAAAAATGATCTGTGGGTGATTGTAGAACATGTAGAACACCACAAATGATCTGTGTGTGACTGTAGGACATGTAGAACACCACAAATGTTCTGTGGGTGAGAGTAGAACACCACAAATGTTCTGTTGGTGATTGTAGAACATGTAGAACACCACAAATGATCTGTGTGTGACTGTAGAACATGTAGAACACCACAAATGTTCTGTGGGTGAGTGTAGAACAACTAGAACACCACAAATGTTCTGTGGGTGAGTGTAAAACATGTAGAACACCACAAATGTTCTGTGGGTGAGTGTAGAACATGTAGAACACCACAAATTTTCTGTGGATGATTGTAGAACATGTAGAACACCACAAATTATCTGTGTGTGACTGTAGAACATGTAGAACACCACAAATGTTCTGTGGGTGAGTGTAGAACATGTAGAACACCACAAATGATCTGTGGGTGACTGTAGAACATGTAGAACACCACAAATGATTCTGTGGGTGAGTGTAGAACATGTAGAACACCACAAATGATCTGTGGGTGAGTGTAGAACATGTAGAACACCACAAATGATCTGTGTGTGATTGTAGAACACCACACATGTTCTGTGGGTGAGTGTAGGACATGTAGAACACCACAATTGATCTGTGGGTGAGTGTAGGACGTGTAGAACACCACAAATGATCTGTGTGTGACTGTAGGACATGTAGAACACCACAAATGATCTGTGTGTGACTGTAGAACATGTAGAACACCACAAATGATCTGTGGGTGAGTGTAGGACATGTAGAACACCACAAATGATCTGTGGGTGAGTGTAGGACATGTAGAACACCACAAATGATCTGTGTGTGAGTGTAGGACATGTAGAACACCACAAATGATCTGTGGGTGAGTGTAGGACATGTAGAACACCACAAATGATCTGTGTGTGAGTGTAGGACATGTAGAACACCACAAATGATCTGTGTGTGACTGTAGAACATGTAGAACACCACAAATGATCTGTGTGTGACTGTAGAACATGTAGAACACCACAAATTATCTGTGTGTGACTGTAGAACATGTAGAACACCACAAATGATCTGTGGGTGAGTGTAGGACATGTAGAACACCGCAAATTAATAATCCATTAGATACCCTTTGTTGTGATTGATCATTTAGGTACCCTGTGTTGTGACAGATCATTTAGGTGCCCTATGTTGTGACAGATCATTTAGGTGCCCTATGTTGTGACAGATCATTTAGGTACCCTATGTTGTGACAGATCATTTAGGTACCCTATGTTGTGACAGATAATCTAGGTGCCCTGTGTTATGACAGATCATTTAGGTACCCTATGTGCTTTGACACTCACATTTCTCTCACCGCCGCCTCGTGTCATGTAGTTAAATAACGTTATTTAATGTAAACAGGAGAAATTGTAGAAAGTGAAGCAGTTTAGGTGGAGACTGTGAAGTGTCATCTACTTGGACGTCGTTGTTAGTTTCATTTGTCTGTCCATCTCAGAAGACCGTCGTACCAATGATCGACACAAGTGACATGGACCCTGAATTGGCTCGTTACCTCAACCGTAACTATTGGGAGCAGAAACAGGTGGAGATCCAGTCACCCACCACCACTCAGCCCTCCGCCCCAGTGGTCAGCAGCAGCGACCCCAAGAGCACCATGGTCAAGGTGGAAGAGGTACGGGACCAGCTTCCTTTGTAGTAGTAGCACGAATCATATTGGTTTTCTTCCTAGTAGTAGCACAAATTACACTGGCTTCCTTCCTAGAAGTAACACAAATTACACTGGCTTCCTTCCTAGAAGTAACACAAATTACACTGGCTTCCTTCCTAGTAGTAACACAAATTACACTGGCTTCTTTCCTAGTAGTAACACAAGTTATCCTGGCTTCCTTCCTAGAAGTAACACAAATTACACTGGCTTCCTTCCTAGAAGTAACACAAATTACACTGGCTTCCTTCCTAGAAGTAACACAAATTAGACTGGCTTCCTTCCTAGAAGTAACACAAATTACCGATGGCTCTTCCTAGAATATTAGCACAAATTACACTGGCTTCCTTCCTTGTAGTAGCACAAATTACACTGGCTTCCTTCCTAGTAGTAACACAAATTACACTGGCTTCCTTCCTAGTAGTAACACAAATTACACTGGCTTCCTTCCTAGAAGTAACACAAATTACACTGGCTTCCTTCCTAGAAGTAACACAAATTACACTGGCTTCCTTCCTAGAAGTAACACAAATTACACTGGCTTCCTTCCTAGAAGTAACACAAATTACACTGGCTTCCTTCCTAGAAGTAACACAAATTACACTGGCTTCCTTCCTAGTAGTAACACAAATTACACTGGCTTCCTTCCTAGAAGTAACACAAATTACACTGGCTTCCTTCCTAGAAGTAACACAAATTACACTGGCTTCCTTCCTAGAAGTAACACAAATTACACTGGCTTCCTTCCTAGTAGTAACACAAATTACACTGGCTTCCTTCCTAGAAGTAACACAAATTACACTGGCTTCCTTCCTAGAAGTAACACAAATTACACTGGCTTCCTTCCTAGAAGTAACACAAATTACACTGGCTTCCTTCCTAGAAGTAACACAAATTACACTGGCTTCCTTCCTAGAAGTAACACAAATTACACTGGCTTCCTTCCTAGAAGTAACACAAATTACACTGGCTTCCTTCCTAGTAGTAACACAAATTACACTGGCTTCCTTCCTAGTAGTAACACAAATTACACTGGCTTCCTTCCTAGTAGTAACACAAATTACACTGGCTTCCTTCCTAGTAGTAGCACAATTTACACTGGCTTCCTTCCTAGAAGTAACACGAATGACAGCAGCTTCCTTCCTTGTAGTAGCACAAATTTAAATGCCCATGTCAGCATTGCTTGGAAGAAACACAGGTGATAATGTGAAATCATTGGTTCTCAGCATTCTGATGTTCCATGTCAGCTGGTCACGTACTTGTTCCATCTTGTTTCTCAACAAATGCCCTGTTTAGTTATCATTTCAGGTGTTGAGTGTAAGATGGGAGGTTCTGCCACAAGTCTGGGTGAAGCCGTGTATTCGTTCCATGCACTCTATGTTAATTAACAGTCTTCTGTTTAATTAATTATCTGTTGCCTGGATATGTATTCAAGTGATGAGAAATGAAATACAGTTAAAACGATAGTGTTATTATACTCACCTGTACGTGTTTTGAAATTAACAATTCAATGTGACAGTGTCACTGTATATGTGATTTGTTACAGAAATACCAGAATGGCGAGACAGACGACGAGCAGCAGTTCCTGAGTGCCCTGGGCAGTAGTGTCGAGATCTTTGTCAACCGCATGAAGAGTAACTCACAGCGCAGCCGCAGCATCGCCAACGACTCGTCAGTACAGACCCTCTTCATGACCATCAATGCCATGCACCCACGACTCATCAAAGACATCACTGACCAGGAGGACGCCAGAGGTACAACTACAACACACACTGCCTTGTGCCCCAAACTACACAGTCACTGCTCAGTGTGTCACATGTCACCTACAAAAGCATTTGTCAACAGAACTCTTACAGCAGGGATTGATTTGTTGAATGTGACACATAGACTGCTCTAGAGTGCATTGGTTTGTAGAATGTCACTTGTTTACATTTACCATTACCGTATGCACTGACCCACTGACTGTGTCCTATGTTGCCTGTCATTGACCTGTGTTGCTGTGTCACAGCGCGCATGGAGACGCTGCAGGACAAGTTGATGCAGCTGAAGGATGCGAGGGAGGCTCTGGACGTGCTGCGTCAGGAGCACCAGGAGAAGAAGAGACGAGAGCATGAGGAGCTGGAGCGACAGAGACAGATCCAGATGGCCCAGACCCTCACTGTGCTCCGACAGAAGAAACAGGTCAGTCTCTCAACAAACATGGTCCAAACCCTCACTGTGCTCAGACAGAAGAAACAGGTCAGTCTCTCAACAAACATGGTCCAAACCCTCACTGTGCTCCGACAGAAGAAACAGGTCAGTCTCTCAACAAACATGGTCCAAACCCTCACTGTGCTCAGACAGAAGAAACAGGTCAGTCTCTCAACAAACATGGTCCAAACCCTCACTGTTCAGACAGAAGAAACAGGTCAGTCTCTCAACAAACATGGTCCAAACCCTCACTGTTCAGACAGAAGAAACAGGTCAGTCTCTCAACAAACGTGGTCCACACCCTCACTGTGCTCAGACAGAAGAAACAGGTCAGTCTCTCAACAAACATGGTCCAAACCCTCACTGCTCAGTCAGAAGAAACAGGTCAGTCTCTCAACAAACATGGTCCAAACCCTCACTGTGCTCTGACAGAAGAAACAGGTCAGTCTCTCAACAAACATGGTCCAAACCCTCACTGTGCTCAGACAGAAGAAACAGGTCAGTCTCTCAACAAACGTGGTCCACACCCTCACTGCTCAGACAGAAGAAACAGGTCAGTCTCTCAACAAACATGGTCCACACCCTCACTGTGCTCAGACAGAAGAAACAGGTCAGTCTCTCAACAAACATGGTCCAAACCCTCACTGTGCTCAGACAGAAGAAACAGGTCAGTCTCTCAACAAACATGGTCCACACCCTCACTGCTCAGACAGAAGAAACAGGTCAGTCTCTCAACAAACATGGTCCACACCCTCACTGTGCTCAGTCAGAAGAAACAGGTCAGTCTCTCAACAAACATGGTCCAAACCCTCACTGTGCTCCGACAGAAGAAACAGGTCAGTCTCTCAACAAACATGGTCCACACCCTCACTGTGCTCAGACAGAAGAAACAGGTCAGTCTCTCAACAAACATGGTCCAAACCCTCACTGTGCTCAGACAGAAGAAACAGGTCAGTCTCTCAACAAACATGGTCCAAACCCTCACTGTGCTCAGACAGAAGAAACAGGTCAGTCTCTCAACAAACGTGGTCCACACCCTCACTGTGCTCAGACAGAAGAAACAGGTCAGTCTCTCAACAAACATGGTCCAAACCCTCACTGTGCTCAGACAGAAGAAACAGGTCAGTCTCTCAACAAACATGGTCCAAACCCTCACTGTGCTCTGACAGAAGAAACAGGTCAGTCTCTCAACAAACATGGTCCAAACCCTCACTGTGCTCAGACAGAAGAAACAGGTCAGTCTCTCAACAAACATGGTCCACACCCTCACTGCTCAGACAGAAGAAACAGGTCAGTCTCTCAACAAACATGGTCCACACCCTCACTGCTCAGTCAGAAGAAACAGGTCAGTCTCTCAACAAACATGGTCCACACCCTCACTGCTCAGTCAGAAGAAACAGGTCAGTCTCTCAACAAACATGGTCCACACCCTCACTGCACTCAGACAGAAGAAACAGGTCAGTCTCTCAACAAACGTGGTCCACACCCTCACTGCACTCAGTCAGAAGAAACAGGTCAGTCTCTCAACAAACGTGGTCCAAACCCTCACTGTGCTCAGACAGTGGAAACAGGTCAGTCTCTCAACAAACATGGTCCAGACCCTCACTGCTCAGTCAGAAGAAACAGGTCAGTCTCTCAACAAATGTGGTCCAAACCCTCACTGTGCTCAGACAGAAGAAACAGGTCAGTCTCTCAACAAACGTGGTCCAAACCCTCACTGTGCTCAGACAGAAGAAACAGGTAAGTCTCTCAACAAACATGGTCCAAACCCTCACTGCTCAGACAGAAGAAACAGGTCAGTCTCTCAACAAACGTGGTCCACACCCTCACTGTGCTCAGACAGAAGAAACAGGTCAGTCTCTCAACAAACATGGTCCACACCCTCACTGTTCAGACAGAAGAAACAGGTCAGCCTCTCAACAAACATGGTCCACACCCTCACTGCTCAGACAGAAGAAACAGGTCAGTCTCTCAACAAACATGGTCCACACCCTCACTGCTCAGACAGAAGAAACAGGTCAGTCTCTCAACAAACATGGTCCAGACCCTCACTGCTCAGACAGAAGAAACAGGTCAGTCTCTCAACAAACATGGTCCACACCCTCACTGCTCAGACAGAAGAAACAGGTCAGTCTCTCAACAAACATGGTCCAAACCCTCACTGTTCAGACAGAAGAAACAGGTCAGTCACCCAACAAACATGGTCCACACCCTCACTGCTCAGACAGAAGAAACAGGTCAGTCTCAACAAACATGGTCCAAACCCTCACTGCTCAGACAGAAGAAACAGGTCAGTCTCTCAACAAACTGGTCCAACCCTCACTGCTCAGACAGAAGAAACAGGTCAGTCTCTCAACAAACATGGTCCAACCCTCACTGCTCAGCAGAAGAAACAGGTCAGTCTCTCAACAAACTGGTCCAAACCCTCACTGTCAGACAGAAGAAACAGGTCAGTCCCAACAAACATGGTCCAACCCTCACTGTGCAGAAAAAGGTCAGTCTCTCAACAAACATGGTCCAACCCTCACTGTCAGCAGAAGAAACAGGTCAGTCCCAACAAACATGGTCCACACCCTCACTGCTCAGCAGAAGAAACAGGTCAGTCTCTCAACAAACTGGTCCAAACCCTCACTGCTCAGCAGAAGAAACAGGTCAGTCTCTCAACAAACATGGTCCAACCCTCACTGCTCAGACAGAAAAACAGGTCAGTCTCTCAACAAACATGGAAAAAAAAAAACCTCACTGCTCAGCAGAAGAAACAGGTCAGTCTCTCAACAAACATGGTCCAACCCTCACTGCTCAGCAGAAGAAACAGGTCAGTCTCTCAACAAACATGGTCCACACCCTCACTGCTCAGCAGAAGAAACAGGTCAGTCTCTCAACAAACATGGTCCAACCCTCACTGCTCAGCAGAAGAAACAGGTCAGTCTCTCAACAAACATGGTCCAACCCTCACTGGGGGGGAAAAAAAAAAAAAAAAAAAAAAAAAAAAAAAAAAAAAAAAAAAAAAAAAAAAGGTCAGTCTCTCAACAAATGGTCCAAACCCTCACTGCTCAGACAGAAGAAACAGGTCAGTCTCTCAACAAACTGGTCCAAACCCTCACTGTGCTCAGACAGAAGAAACAGGTAAGTCTCTCAACAAACATGGTCCAAACCCTCACTGCTCAGACAGAAGAAACAGGTCAGTCTCTCAACAAACTGGTCCACACCCTCACTGTCTCAGACAGAAGAAACAGGTCAGTCTCTCAACAAACATGGTCCACACCCTCACTGTTCAGACAGAAGAAACAGGTCAGCCTCTCAACAAACATGGTCCACACCCTCACTGCTCAGACAGAAGAAACAGGTCAGTCTCTCAACAAACATGGTCCAACCCTCACTGCTCAGACAGAAGAAACAGGTCAGTCTCTCAACAAACATGGTCCACACCCTCACTGCTCAGACAGAAGAAACAGGTCAGTCTCTCAACAAACATGGTCCACACCCTCACTGCTCAGACAGAAGAAACAGGTCAGTCTCTCAACAAACATGGTCCACACCCTCACTGCTCAGACAGAAGAAACAGGTCAGTCTCTCAACAAACATGGTCCAACCCTCACTGCTCAGACAGAAGAAACAGGTCAGTCTCTCAACAAACATGGTCCAACCCTCACTGTGCTCAGACAGAAGAAACAGGTCAGTCTCTCAACAAACATGGTCCACACCCTCACTGCTCAGACAGAAGAAACAGGTCAGTCTCTCAACAAACATGGTCCAAACCCTCACTGCTCAGACAGAAGAAACAGGTCAGTCTCTCAACAAACATGGTCCAGACCCTCACTGCTCAGACAGAAGAAACAGGTCAGTCTCTCAACAAACATGGTCCACACCCTCACTGCTCAGACAGAAGAAACAGGTCAGTCTCTCAACAAACATGGTCCAACCCTCACTGCTCAGTCAGAAGAAACAGGTCAGTCTCTCAACAAACATGGTCCACACCCTCACTGCTCAGACAGAAGAAACAGGTCAGTCTCTCAACAAACATGGTCCACACCCTCACTGCTCAGTCAGAAGAAACAGGTCAGTCTCTCAACAAACATGGTCCAACCCTCACTGCTCAGACAGAAGAAACAGGTCAGTCTCTCAACAAACATGGTCCAGACCCTCACTGCTCAGACAGAAGAAACAGGTCAGTCTCTCAACAAACATGGTCCACACCCTCACTGTGCTCGACAGAAGAAACAGGTCAGTCTCTCAAGGGTCCAACCATGGTCAGAGACACAGTCTCTCAACTGTCCAACCCCCGCACAGAAGAAACAGGTCAGTCTCTCAACAAACGTGGTCCACACCCTCACTGTGCTCCGACAGAAGAAACAGGTCAGTCTCTCAACAAACGTGGTCCACACCCTCACTGTGCTCCGACAGAAGAAACAGGTCAGTCTCTCAACAAACATGGTCCCAGTGGCCCCTACTGCTCGACAAGAGGTAGTTTACAAACGTGTAACCCTATGTCACAGGTAGTCTTACAGTATTGCTGTCAGTTTATAGGTGAGTACCTTGCACTAGTTACATGTTTGTGTATTTTAAGTTACTTGAGTACTGGTATCAATTGACACGTTTCTGTCATGTTTATGGGAGTACCTTGAGCACCAGCGTCAGTTGACAAGTTTGTCATATGTTTGAAGTTTATCGTATGTCTGTAGGAGTACCTTGAGTACCAGCGCCAGTTGACGAGTTTCTGTCGTACGTTTGTAGGAGTACCTTGAGTACCAGGGTAATTTTTAGGAGTACCTTGAGTACCAGCGCCAGTTGACGAGTTTCTGTCGTACGTTTGTAGGAGTACCTTGAGTACCAGCGCCAGTTGACGAGTTTCTGTCGTACGTTTGTAGGAGTACCTTGAGTACCAGCGCCAGTTGGCCGTGCAACGAATGAGAGAACAAGAACACGAGATGCAGATGCGAATAGAACAGCAGAAGCAGCTGCAGCGAATGAGAGCCATGCAGTACAGTGGCGCCCCCTACCAGCCACAGGTGTGAACATTTTCATCTAGCAATATTTACACAATATGTGCTGTTGAAAATGGTATGTGTTTTGTGTGACTTACAAACCTTCACCTGTTAAATGCTATTAGTGCTATTAAGTGGCCAACCAAGGAAAATGCAATGTAATTTATTCATAAAAGAATAGGTACTGACGTGTAAGAAAAATGACATGTAATGATATGTATCTGTTAGATACAATAAATTTAAGCACAGCAGAAATTAGCATACAGCTATAATTCTACAAAAGACCGATTTCTCCAAAGTTCATTTAGATGTCTATGTTTCAATTTAATCATTTAAATACAGAATTATATTAATTTAAAAAATCATAAACTTATTTTTAGAAATAATATTAGCTGTAGGTCATTTATAGGTGTTTGATTTACTTGTGTTTTCCAGATGTATGTTCCTGGACAAGGATTCAGCCCAGGCACGTCTCCAGTGCACCAGGCCTATCTACCCCAGGGGATGGTGTCCATGACCCACAGTGACACCAACGCCCCTCAACAGTACAGCCAGGGTGTCTACCCGGGCCAGATGATGCCTCCACTCAGTGGATACATGCCCCAGCCCCAGCCTGGCCCCGGCATGCAGCCGATGGGGCCACCCAGACCAAACATGACCCAGCAAATACCTGGGATGCTCCCACAGGGCATGATGCCAGGCATGCAGCCACAGATGCCCTACAATATGCAAGGTGGGTGGGTGTTTACATATCTAACCATGTGTTTCTCTGTGGCTGTTTCCCACTAGCGTACTGATTTAGTTTTATTAGAGTTGAACGCAGAACAAATTTTTTGGATAATGGTGTTTTATATTAATTTGATGCTGGAGTAAATGTTGGCCTTCAGAATTGTTCTTCAGTACTTAATTGTTCTTCAGTACTTCATTGTCCTTCAGTACTTCATTGTTCTTCAGTACTTCATTGTTCTTCAGTACTCAATTGTTCTTCAGTACTCAATTGTTCTTCAGTACTCAATTGTTCTTTAGTACTAAATTGTTCTTCAGTACTCAATTGTTCTTCAGTACTTAATTGTTCTTCGGTACTTAATTGTTCTTCAGTACTTCATTGTTCTTCAGTACTTCATTGTCTTCAGTACTTCATGTCTTCAGTACTTCATTGTTCTTCAGTACTTCATTGTTCTTCAGTACTTCAATTGTTCTTCAGTACTCAATTGTTCTTCAGTACTCAATTGTTCTTTAGTACTCAAATGTTCTTCAGTACTTCATTGTTCTTCAGTACTTCATTGTTCTTCAGTACTTCATTGTTCTTTGGTACTTCATTGTTCTTCGGTACTTCATTGTTCTTCGGTACTTCATTGTTCTTTAGTACTCAATCGTTCTTCAGTACTCAATTGTTCTTCAGTACTCAAATGTTCTTCAGTACTTCATTGTTCTTCAGTACTTCATTGTTCTTCAGTACTTCATTGTTCTTCAGTACTCATGTTCTTTGGTACTTCATTGTTCTTCGGTACTTCATTGTTCTTCGGTACTTCATTGTTCTTTAGTACTCAATCGTTCTTCAGTACTTCATTGTTCTTCGGTACTTCATTGTTCTTTAGTACTCAATCGTTCTTCAGTACTCAATTGTTCTTCAGTACTCAAATGTTCTTCAGTACTTCATTGTTCTTCAGTACTTCATTGTTCTTCAGTACTTCATTGTTCTTTGGTACTTCGTTGTTCTTCGGTACTTCATTGTTCTTCGGTACTTCATTGTTCTTTAGTACTCAATCGTTCTTCAGTACTCAATTTTTCTTTAGTACTCAATTGTTCTTCAGTACTTCATTGTTCTTCAGTACTCAATTGTTCTTCAGTACTCAATTGTTCTTCAGTACTCAAATGTTTTTCAGTACTTCATTGTTCTTCAGTACTTCATTGTTCTTCAGTACTTCATTGTTCTTCAGTACTTCATTGTTCTTCAGTACTTCATTGTGATTTCTAATTATAATGAGGATACTGAAATTTGACCAGTTATATAGTTGGCAGGTAAATATACTGATAGTATAATTTTGTTAATACAAAAATAATGTACATGTGAATAAACGAAGTAGACACCTACATTTAATTAAACCATTTAATTAATGTACAAAGTTCAAGCTAGGGTCATGATAACACATTTTTACAATGTATGTTTACCATGAAGCTAAAATGTAAAAACTGCCGTACACATCTGACTATGTTCTGTGGTGTTTAGTAACACCAAGTGTAACTACCTTTGGCAGGTTGTATTAGTGTTGTCTGCATTCCCCAGGTGGCGCCATCTAGAAACATGCATTATTTCTTATTGTTCTTTATACAGGGCAGCAACAACTACCCCAAGGTCAACAACTACCCCAGGGACAACAACAACTACCCCAGGGACAACAACAACTACCCCAGGGGCAGCAACAACTACCCCAGGGACAACAACAACTACCCCAAGGGCAGCAACTACCCCAGGGGCAACAACTACCCCAGGGACAACAGCAGTTACCCCAGGGACAACAACAACAACTACCCCAGGGACAACAACAACTACCCCAGGGACAACAGCAACTACCCCAGGGGCAGCAACTACCCCAGGGGCAACAACAACTACCCCAAGGACAACAGCAGCTACCCCAGGGGCAACAACAACAATATCCACAGCAGCAGCAATTTGCTCAGCAGCAGCAAATGCCCCAGCAACAACAGCAGTTGCCTCAGCAACAACAACAGATACCACAACAACAGCAGTTTCCCCAGCAGCAACAACAACAGCAGTTACCACAGCAGCAGCCACAGCCAGGTCAAACAGAAGCTACTCTGATTTCTTTCGATTAAGACAAGGTTGAGTCGTACACTTGGTGTTGTGGTGTATTACCTGTGTGCAGTCTTTGTGCAGTCTTTTGCTTCTGCTCCAACCACACACAACAGCAGCGTGTCCATTGTTGCCTGTCGTATAGAGACCTGACTTTATCTTAAGTTTAACTAAATACAGGATATAGGATTTGGCATTTTAAGTCCAATGAAACATTTCTGTCTGATTGAGAAATTATGGATAATAGTGTGAGAAATAATCAGCAGCTGCTCTTGTTTTTGTTCATGGGTGTTTCATCTGTGTCAGAGGTTATTGTATATTTCATATGAGCAGTAACATTAAGCATTCTGCTTCCTGTTGTATCACTTTGATTCATTCAGTGATTGGACTAATGCGATACAAATACATGTTGTTATTCAGATGGAGTGTGTAACAATAAATAGAAGAAAACATGTTTTCTTGCCTGTTGTTTATACTCATTTATATACACACATGTGGTTGTAAGCAAACAAACATTTCTGTAAGTACAGGCATTGTGTATTTATATATGTTTAAAGGTGTACGTGCATTTTATGTAATATTTAAAAACTGTAGGCTTGATTTTAAAGAAACTTTATTAGTCTAAGACTCCTTGTCACATCTATGGACTCTAAACATTTTATTGAAGAAACCTGTGTCAAAAGTGGTCAATATCAGTGTGTGTGTGCACGTGTGTGTGAGGGGTGTGTATGTGAGGTGTGTGTGTGTGTGAGGTGCATGTATGGTGTGTATGGTATAGGTGTGTATGGTATGTGTGTGAGCCTGAGGTGTGTCTGTGAGTGTGTGTATGGTATACGAGTGTATGTTGCCAGTTTGTACCATCTTTGGTCATTAATAAGCGATCACACTCACGTCTAGTTGTTCAAAAATACATTTTACACAGCCAGTGTGTCATGCTGCTTTTGGATATGCCTGGGTCACAGCCACCTTGGGCTATGAGCTTTGTGAGTTGTTCACTTGTGATTGGTCAAAATATGAGTACAAGAAGTGTACATACACTAGCCTCAATCATCCTGGTGAAGTCACAGCCAGGCAAGAGTCGACTAACAAGATTATACACAAAGTGTATGGAGTGCTAAACATCTGAATGAATGAACATTTAAATATGCAGTGTTACTAAGTACACAAATACAACGTTTGGATTTAATTTGTTTAGTATCCGATTTGTTGAAAAAGTGCACACTGCCAAATTTTGCTGTGGACTCCCAAATATGAGCAGAATTGGAGTCTACTGGACTCGCAACAATCTCCCATAATAATTATGCTTGAAGTGTAATAGTCATGGTTTGGAATAAACTTAATGTGTTTTAACCATGTAGCAGTGACAACCATTTCCAAACCATGTAAAAAGTAATATGTAGGGTAGAAGGTAGAGGAAGCTTGCATTTTTATATACCTGAGTGGAGTAGTAAAATAATAAATATAATAGTGAATATATTGTTCATGGCTCCAAGAATGTTTTATTGTAGTTTAAGTTAACTTACTTTCGAGCTTAATGTCGAAGATGAGTACAATGTTTCAATCCGTCAGCTACGGACCTTGTTCACGTACTGGTCTCACGTGTGAGGCAACACACGCGACACCATTACGTGAACAAGATGTAGCTGATGTATCGAAACGTCGTACTCATCTTCGACATTAAGCTCCAAAGTAAGTTAAATTATACTACAATAATAAATATAATATTTTAAATAATTTCTATACAATACTTTCAAATTAAGTGTCAATGTTATCTTGTTCACACTGGGTGGAAGACTTCAACTTAAACCAAAGGTGTTTGAATCGTGTCATTCATTTTGAAAGGCTCATCTGATAGAAGCTGGTAGTTCAGCTGCCATAGCTACAGCCACTTAAACTAGATTGCATTCAATCAAGAATGTGACTGAACTCAGGCTCCAGGCCTAATCATCTGTAGTGTGACATCAGACAATACAACAGCACTGACACTGTGACACAATTATTGATGTTGCAGTAATGAAGATGAGACAATTGTCGGCCTGTTGGCACAGAGGCAGTAAAGGTCAGTGTGTGATGGGCATGGCTGTCAGCCCAGTGAAGCCAGTTTTATTTAACGTTTTCACTTGGTCACAATCAATATGTCAGTGCTGCTGTTGTCTCGTGTGAAGCCATAAACCTGATAGCAGATGGTGAAGTGTGCCGTGAAAACATTTACTGGTGGCAGAACAGCTGGATGGCACATCAACTCGGTGTTAACACTTGATCTACTTTATGCTTCTGGATGGCACGGCAATTCGGTGTTAACACTTGAGCTACTTTATACCACTGGATGGCACATCAACTCAGTGTTAACACTTGAGCTACTTTATACCACTGGATGGCACGTCAACTCAGTGTTAACACTTGAGCTACATTATACCACTGGATGGCACGTCAACTCGGTGTTAACACTTGAGCTACGTTATACCACTGGATGGCACGTCAACTCAGGTGTTAACACTTGAGCTACGTTATACCACTGGATGGCACGTCAACTCAGTGTTAACACTTGAGCTACTTTATACCACTGGATGGCACGTCAACTCAGTGTTAACACTTGAGCTACTTATACCACTGGATGGCACGTCAACTCGGTGTTAACACTTGAGCTACTTTATGCTTCTGGATGGCACATCAACTCGGTATTAACATTTGAGCTACGTTATACCACTGGATGGCACGTCAACTCAGTGTTAACACTTGAGCTACTTTATACCACTGGATGACACGTCAACTCGGTGTTAACACTTGAGCTACTTTATGCTTCTGGATGGCACGGCAATTCGGTGTTAACACTTGAGCTACTTTATACCACTGGATGGCACGTCAACTCAGTGTTAACACTTGAGCTACTTTATACCACTGGATGGCACGTCAACTCAGTGTTAACACTTGAGCTACGTTATACCACTGGATGGCACGTCAACTCAGTGTTAACACTTGAGCTACGTTATACCACTGGATGGCACGTCAACTCAGTGTTAACACTTGAGCTACGTTATGCCACTGGATGGCACGCAATTCGGTGTTAACACTTGAGCTACGTTATGCCACTGGATGGCACGTCAATTCAGTGTTAACACTTGAGCTACGTTATACCACTGGATGGCACGGCAACTCGGTGTTAACACTTGAGCTACTTATACCACTGGATGGCACGTCAACTCAGTGTTAACACTTGAGCTACTTATACCACTGGATGGCACGTCAACTCAGTGTTAACACTTGAGCTACGTTATACCACTGGATGGCACGTCAACTCGGTGTTAACACTTGAGCTACTTTATACCACTGGATGGCTCGTCAACTCAGTGTTAACACTTGAGCTACTTTATGCCACTGATGCACATCCACTCGTTAACACTAGCTATTATACCACAGACCGCACTCAGGTTAACACTAGCTACTATCCACTGATGACAACTCATGTTAACACTACTACTATACCACATCCACCCACTCAGTACTAACCCACCCACTTATACTAACCCACCCAACTCATACTAACCCACCCACTCATATAACCCACCCACTCAGTACTAACCCACCCACTATACCACTGATACCCACCCACTCATACTAACCCACCCACTTATACTAACCCACCCACTCATACTAACCCACCCACTCATACTAACCCACCCACTATACTAACCCACCCACTCATACTAACCCACCCACTTACTAACCCACCCACTCATATAACACTCTACACCACGGTTATGACTAACCAACACCCACTCATACTAACCCACCCACTCATACTAACCCACCCACTCATACTAACCCACCCACTCATACTAACCCACCCACTCATACTAACCCACCCACTCATACTAACCCACCCACTCGTACTAACCCACCCACTCGTACAAACCCAACCCCACCCACTCTACTAACCCACCCACTCATACTAACCCACCCATCTACTAACCCCCCTCTACTAACCCACCCACTCATACTAACCCACCCACTCGTACTAACCCACCCACTTCTAACCCACCACTCGTACTAACCCACCCACTCGTACTAACCCACCCACTCGTACTAACCCACCCACTCTACTAACCCACCCACTCATACTAACCCACCCACTCATACTAACCCACCCACTCATACTAACCCACCCACTCATACTAACCCACCCACTCGTACTAACCCACCCACTCGTACTAACCCACCCACTCGTACTAACCCACCCACTCGTACTAACCCACCCACTCGTACTAACCCACCCACTCGTACTAACCCACCCACTCGTACTAACCCACCCACTCGTACTAACCCACCCACTCGTACTAACCCACCCACTCGTACTAACCCACCCACTCGTACTAACCCACCCACTCGTACTAACCCACCCACTCGTACTAACCCACCCACTCGTACTAACCCACCCACTCTTACTAATCCACCCACTCATACTAACCCACCCACTTATACTAACCCACCCACCACTCATAACCATCTTTCCCCACCTGCCTTCAGGAACATTCAATAAAAAACTATTCGTTATTATCTCCATAGCAACCACCATAATGTAAGCATGTCCTCTGCTAAATCTCATCCTCTCTGCATGTAATGGGGCCGTTATTAAACTCATGGGCATGTGGTTTAATCGTAGCCGTAATGAGCCCTGGGCTATCCAATGCATTAATGTCCATCAACCACGTAAGGAAGGTGGACTCATCTAAATGTAACACCAGCAATGTTCCTGTGTCAATATTACATCCTTTGGTAGATCTATGCGTGTAGGTTTCTAATCCGTAATAAACAAGGCAGTAAAGCTGTCTAGATGTGCCACTTTGTGACGGCTAAGTGTGGTGCGGAGTAATGTTAGATTCTATGTCCTCCAGATGGTACGTTCACATCAAGTGTCTTTGCAAAAGAAATCAATACTTGAAACAGTTGCATGCAAACATCTAGGCCTGATAACAGTCTTCAAAACATCATTTACAAAATGTGTTGGTGCTTCATTTTTTGTATATGATAAACCTCTTTGTAAGGAATGAATTTTTCTCGACAACATGAAACAAGATTATTCTCTATTATTCTTATAATTTACAAAATATAGTAGACGCAAACGTTCAGAAAAAATAATACAGTTACTTTCAGCACCAAGTTGCAGTGATTATATTTTTGGTAGCTTCATATGATTCGGCTAAAACAACGATATGTATCTATAAATCTATTATATTTGGTGGATCCACTAATTAATAAATATGTTCTCTTATGTTCTTTCCAACCACTTGTGGTTGTCAACAAATCATTGATTTGGAAATGGTTTATTGCATGAATAGAAACAGTGTACAAAACAAGTCAGACTCTTTAACGTATCTAACCAGACTTCATCAAATATCCTCAGTTTATAGTCACATTCACATAATCACAGCATCAACACAATGTCAACGACAGTATTTGCAAATTGGTCGGCACAACAGAATTATGTATCACATGATTGACTGACACCGCAAACAGAGCACTGGTTATCTCAGTGGGGGTACAAACAATTGACACAACAGCCCACAGACATTCACTGTCCATGCGTGTGGTCTGTGGAGACTGCTATTGCATACTGCCAAGTGCCGCTCTGTGGGCTGTCTCACACAAGGCACCATCTTCTCCACAAGTGACGATCATCACATATAAATCCATTGTCATCACACCTGCATGTATACATGGCATTACGTGCACACGTGGATATGGCCTCATGTATATTTATACATGCTGTATATGAAATATTTAAATAAACATGTCATTAGCAAACAAATGTCTTTCCAGGGATTCTGTCCTCCCGAGACAATGAGAAGTTCATTGATTGCCGACTCAGGATTGTGTTTTGGTGAACAGTAGAATCTTATTGTTCGCTGGCACATCGACCTGGAATAGAAACATGAAGCATCAGTTCTCACCTTTCTCATCGTATCATCAGTCACCTACACAGTCACCTACAGTCATCTACCAGGTACACACAGTCACCTACAATCACCTACAGTCACCTACGCAGTCACCTACAATCACCTACACAGTCACCTCTACAGTCACCTACACAGTCTCCTACACAGTCTCCTACACAGTCACCTACAGTCACATACACAATCACCTACAGTCACCTACACAGTCACCTAGTCATCTACAGTCACCTACATAGTTACCTACAGTCACCTACAGTCACCTACACAGTCACCTACATAGTCACCTACAGTCACCTACACAGTCACCTACACAGTCACCTACACAGTCACCTACACAGTCACCTACAGTCACCTACAGTCACCTACACAGTCACCTACAGTCACATACACAGTCACCTACAGCCATCTACAGTCACCTACACAGTCACCTACACAGTCACCTACAGTCACATACACATCACCTACAGTCACCTACAGTCACCTACAATCACCTACACAGTCACCTACACAGTCACCTACAGTCACCTACAATCACCTACACAGTCACCTACAGTCACCTACACAGTCACCTACAGTCACCTACACAGTCACCTACAGTCACCTACACACAGTCACCTACATAGTCACCTACAGTTACCTACACAGTCACCTACACAGTCACCTACACAGTCACCTACAGTCACATACAGTCACCTACAGTCACCTACACAGTCACCTACACAGTCACCTACAGCCATCTACAGTCACCTACACAGTCACCTACAGTCACCTACACAGTCATCTACAGTCACATACACAATCACCTACAGTCACCTACACAGTCACCTACATAGTCATCTACAGTCACATACAGTCACATACACAGTCACCTACAGTCATCTACAGTCACCTACACAGTCATCTACAGTTACCTACAGTCACCTACACAGTCACCTACAGTCACCTACAGTCACCTACAGTCACCTACACAGTCACCTACAGTCACCTACACAGTCACCTATAGTCACCTACACAGTCACCTACAGTCACATACAGTCACTTACAGTCACCTACAGTCACATACACAAATTGCAATATATATATATATATATATATGTGTGTGTATATATATGTGTATATATATATATATATTATATATATATGTGTGTATATATATGTGTATATATATATATGTGTGTATATGTATATATATATATATATATATATAAGGTTAAACGCCATGTACAGGAGACCAGTTATGCATACAGCAACGTGTACGGGAGACCGCTGTTTTAAGGGGACCAGAGCCTGTCTCCTTAAAAGTTTTTATGTGTGATTGCATAACTAATGCATTTTATTTAATAATTATCCTTATTAGTGGAGATAGTTTAGATATAAAAGAATTGACTTATGCAATTATTATAAACTTTATTTTATATTTTGATTTGATTTGAGCACATTTATTGCAGACACTTGTATATATTTATGTGCATAAGGCAGACCCCGGCAGAGAAGTGCTTATATTTTAAAAGTTTTGCTATAATATTGATTGACGGGTTAGCGTTCCGTGCTCAGTGTACTATATGCTTGTTTGGTGTATTAATTGTAATAAATATACACACACATTAATAAATCAAATATTTGACAGATCTCCTAGCCATACGTTGTACATCTGTTAAATGCGGCGCTGTAAATTTGTGTATCTGCATATATATTTACGTTGTTATTGTTATCGGTGTATTGAGTTTTGGATATACCAGGTCAGCGTTAAATATATACTACTGCAAATAAGTATAATTAATAACTAACTTGCTATTACACACCGGTCTCCCGTATGCTGCATCTAAGCATATAGGTTTTAAGGAGACCGATTTTTGTGTATATATGTTATTTATTACAATATCATTACAATATTGTAGTATGTGGTGTGTATTTGTATCACAGACAATGTTCCAACGTGAGGCTATGAGCTCAGAGTTTATTTGGTAAATATTATATACATTATACATTAAAAAAAAAGTATTAAAATGCAAAAGCAAGTAAAGCAGCATATGTGATCTGTATAACAATACTGAGGATAACTCGTGAAGGCGGCACACACAAGTACACTGACTTCCTGTGTGGAGAAAACTGGTTCCAACGTAAGCATCCTGTCCTTACACTGTCCCCACGTAGGCCAACCCTGAGACTGAGTCAGGAGAGAAACTGTGAGGACACTTGAGACAAGGCTTTTTATAAGACCGTAACCCAGGGTAGATTATATTTGCACATACTTGAGGTAAATTACTTCCACGAACTTAAACATTTACAATGGACTTTGTCACCTTTAAAATGGTATCACTAACTGCACTCGTGTTAGAACAGTGTGGTTGCTGGGAGACAGACAAAGGAGAAGACAACACCCAGTACTGAGGCCAGCCTCACTGCTCACACACAGGGACACTCCGCACACTCAAAGTTTCTCTACACAAAACAGTTCTCTACCAAGCAACTATCAGGTTGTACTTACAATTTTCTGGAGAAGTAGTTTGTTCTCTTTTGCTAGTTTTTCTAAGTCATCAACATCTCGCAGGCCCCATGCACTGTTTCTGTGAGACAGACAACAAAACCACATTCAATATTTATAATCAACAAGTTTTGTTCACACAGCTGTGTTTGTTTAAATCTAATGGCATGTCCCCATCAATTTATCACAAGCTACTAAATTCATAAAATGGTTGGTTTGCAGTGCAGTAGAATTCAAATTGAGAATACAAGAAAAAGCAGTGATAATAAATGAGGTACCTGGTACCTCATTTATTATCACTGCCTTTTTTGTATTGCCCACAAGGAACAACACTTAATGTCAAATGACAAACAGGGGCACTGTTATATTAATCATCTTATAGAGACAGTTATGTACGTAAGCACACAGACACACACAACACTTTTTATTATTTTATTTATTTACAGTATAAAACATGGTCTACTTACTGTTGTTTGAGCATCATGTCAAACTGCATGTTGCTTTCTGGTGTAATACTTCCATGAATTTTATAAGGCTACAAAATGCATAGACATAGTCTGCCATTATGTATTCCACCAGAACCAGCACCTGTACAGCATGGTGAACATTTTCTCATTTTAGTTTGTTAATGACAATAGTAACTTTAGATTTTACATATGGCATTTGGACATTTATAATCAATTATAAGAAATTTCAAATGCTGGTGAACTTACACTACTCCACTATTTAAATGCTGGGTTACAGATCATATATTGTGCTTTACGAGATACATATAATCTGTCATGGATTACAACAGCTAGATTATTGACAGAAGATTACAAAAGTCTTTGACAGAGGATTACAAAAGTCATTGAGAAGATTTCAGAAGCTAAATGATGCCACTGAGAAGCCAACCAGGCAAGAAGACAACCAGGGAAGAAGCCAACCAGGAAGAAGCCAACCAGGGAAGAAGCCAACCAGGGAAGAAGCCAACCAGGGAAGAAGCCAACCAGGAAGAAGCCAACCAGGAAGAAGCCAACCAGGGAAGAAGCCAACCAGGGAAGAAGCCAACCAGGGAAGAAGCCAACCAGGAAAGCAGCCAACCAGGAAAGCAGCCAACAAGGGAAGAAGCCAACAAGGGAAGAAGCCAACCAGGGAAGAAGCCAACCAGGGAAGAAGCCAACCAGGAAGAAGCCAACCAGGAAGAAGCCAACCAGGGAAGAAGGCAACCAGGAAGAAGCCAACCAGGAAAAAGCCAACCAGGAAGAAGCCAACCAGGGAAGAAACCAACCAGGAAGAAGCCAACCAGGAAGAAGCCAACCAGGGAAGAAGCCAACCAGGGAAGAAGCCAACCAGGAAGAAGCCAACCAGGAAGAAGCCAACCAGGGAAGAAGCCAACCAGGGAAGAAGCCAACCAGGGAAGAAGCCAACCAGGGAAGAAGCCAACCAGGAAAGCAGCCAACCAGGAAAGCAGCCAACAAGGGAAGAAGCCAACAAGGGAAGAAGCCAACAAGGGAAGAAGCCAACCAGGGAAGAAGCCAACCAGGAAGAAGCCAACCAGGAAGAAGCCAACCAGGGAAGAAGGCAACCAGGAAGAAGCCAACCAGGAAGAAGCCAACCAGGAAGAAGCCAACCAGGGAAGAAGCCAACCAGGAAGAAGCCAACCAGGGAAGAAGCCAACCAGGGAAGAAGCCAACCAGGACGAAGCCAACCAGGAAGAAGCCAACATGGGAAGAAGCCAACCAGGAAGAAGCCAACCAGGAAGAAGCCAACCAGGGAAGAAGCCAACCAGGAAGAAGCCAACCAGGGAAGAAGGCAACCAGGAAGAAGCCAACCAGGAAGAAGCCAACCAGGGAAGAAGCCAACCAGGAAGAAGCCAACCAGGGAAGAAGCCAACCAGGGAAGAAGTCAACCAGGGAAGAAGCCAATCAGGAAGAAGCCAACCAGGGAAGAAGCCAACCAGGGAAGAAGCCAACCAGGGAAGAAGCCAACCAGGAAGAAGCCAACCAGGAAGAAGCCAACATGGAAGAAGCCAACCAGGAAGAAGCCAACCAGGAAGAAGCCAACCAGGGAAGAAGCCAACCAGGAAGAAGCCAACCAGGAAAGAAGCCAACCAGGGAAGAAGCCAACCAGGGAAGAAGCCAACCAGGAAGAAGCCAACCAGGGAAGAAGCCAACCAGGAAGAAGCCAACATGGGAAGAAGCCAACCAGGGAAGAAGCCAACCAGGGAAGAAGCCAACCAGGAAGAAGCCAACCAGGGAAGAAGCCAACCAGGGAAGAAGCCAACCAGGGAAGAAGCCAACCAGGGAAGAAGCCAACCAGGGAAGAAGCCAACCAGGGAAGAAGTCAACCAGGAAAGAAGCCAACCAGGGAAGAAGCCAACCAGGGAAGAAGCCAACCAGGAAGAAGCCAACCAGGAAGAAGCCAACCAGGGAAGAAGCCAACCAGGGAAGAAGCCAACCAGGGAAGAAGCCAACCAGGAAAGCAGCCAACCAGGAAAGCAGCCAACAAGGGAAGAAGCCAACAAGGGAAGAAGCCAACCAGGGAAGAAGCCAACCAGGGAAGAAGCCAACCAGGAAGAAGCCAACCAGGAAGAAGCCAACCAGGGAAGAAGGCAACCAGGAAGAAGCCAACCAGGAAGAAGCCAACCAGGAAGAAGCCAACCAGGAAGAAGCCAACCAGGGAAGAAGCCAACCAGGGAAGAAGCCAACCAGGAAGAAGCCAACCAGGAAGAAGCCAACCAGGGAAGAAGCCAACCAGGGAAGAAGCCAACCAGGGAAGAAGCCAACCAGGGAAGAAGCCAACCAGGAAAGCAGCCAACCAGGAAAGCAGCCAACAAGGGAAGAAGCCAACAAGGGAAGAAGCCAACAAGGGAAGAAGCCAACCAGGGAAGAAGCCAACCAGGAAGAAGCCAACCAGGAAGAAGCCAACCAGGGAAGAAGGCAACCAGGAAGAAGCCAACCAGGAAGAAGCCAACCAGGAAGAAGCCAACCAGGGAAGAAGCCAACCAGGAAGAAGCCAACCAGGAAGAAGCCAACCAGGGAAGAAGCCAACCAGGGAAGAAGCCAACCAGGGAAGAAGCCAACCAGGACGAAGCCAACCAGGAAGAAGCCAACATGGGAAGAAGCCAACCAGGAAGAAGCCAACCAGGAAGAAGCCAACCAGGGAAGAAGCCAACCAGGAAGAAGCCAACCAGGGAAGAAGGCAACCAGGAAGAAGCCAACCAGGAAGAAGCCAACCAGGGAAGAAGCCAACCAGGGAAGAAGCCAACCAGGAAGAAGCCAACCAGGGAAGAAGCCAACCAGGGAAGAAGCCAACCAGGGAAGAAGTCAACCAGGGAAGAAGCCAACAGGAAGAAGCCAACCAGGGAAGAAGCCAACCAGGGAAGAAGCCAACCAGGGAAGAAGCCAACCAGGAAGAAGCCAACCAGGAAGAACCCAACCAGGGAAGAAGCCAACCAGGAAGAAGCCAACCAGGGAAGAAGCCAACCAGGAAGAAGCCAACCAGGGAAGAAGGCAACCAGGAAGAAGCCAACCAGGAAGAAGCCAACCAGGGAAGAAGCCAACCAGGAAGAAGCCAACCAGGAAAGAAGCCAACCAGGGAAGAAGCCAACCAGGGAAGAAGCCAACCAGGAAGAAGCCAACCAGGAAGAAGCCAACCAGGGAAGAAGCCAACCAGGAAGAAGCCAAACCCAGGGAAGAAGCCAACCAGGGAAGAAGCCAACCAGGAAGAAGCCAACCAGGAAGAAGCCAACCAGGGAAGAAGCCAACCAGGGAAGAAGCCAACCAGGGAAGAAGCCAACCGGGGAAGAAGCCAACCGGGGAAGAAGCCAACCAGGGAAGAAGCCAACCAGGGAAGAAGCCAACCAGGAAGAAGCCAACCAGGGAAGAAGCCAACCAGGGAAGAAGCCAACCAGGGAAGAAGCCAACCAGGGAAGAAGCCAACCAGGAAGAAGCCAACCAGGAAGAAGCCAACCAGGGAAGAAGCCAACCAGGAAGAAGCCAACCAGGGAAGAAGCCAACCAGGGAAGAAGCCAACCAGGAAGAAGCCAACCAGGGAAGAAGCCAACCAGGGAAGAAGCCAACCAGGGAAGAAGCCAACCGGGGAAGAAGCCAACCAAAACAAAGGGAAGAAGCCAACCAGGGAAGAAGCCAACCAGGGAAGAAGCCAACCAGGAAGAAGCCAACCAGGGAAGAAGCCAACCAGGAAGAAGCCAACCAGGGAAGAAGCCAACCAGGAAGAAGCCAACCAGGAAGAAGCCAACCAGGGAAGAAGCCAACCAGGGAAGAAGCCAACCAGGAAGAAGCCAACCAGGAAGAAGCCAACCAGGGAAGAAGCCAACCAGGGAAGAAGCCAACCAGGAAGAAGCCAACCAGGAAGAAGCCAACCAGGAAGAAGCCAAACCCAGGGAAGAAGCCAACAGGGGAAGAAGCCAACCAGGAAGAAGCCAACCAGGAAGAAGCCAACCAGGAAGAAGCCAACCAGGAAGAAGCCAACCAGGAAGAAGCCAACCAGGAAGAAGCCAACCAGGAAGAAGCCAACCAGGGAAGAAGCCAACCAGGAAGAAGCCAACCAGGGAAGAAGCCAACCAGGGAAGAAGCCAACCAGGAAGAAGCCAACCAGGAAGAAGCCAACCAGGAAGAAGCCAACCAGGGAAGAAGCCAACCAGGAAGAAGCCAACATGGGAAGAAGCCAACCAGGAAGAAGCCAACCAGGGAAGAAGCCAACCAGGGAAGAAGCCAACCAGGAAGAAGCCAACCAGGAAGAAGCCAACCAGGGAAGAAGCCAACCAGGGAAGAAGCCAACCAGGGAAGAAGCCAACCAGGGAAGAAGCCAACCAGGGAAGAAGCCAACCAGGGAAGAAGCCAACCAGTAAATGTCTAAAAGTGGCAACACATAATTCAAACATCTTGTACAAACATAAATTTCAATTTTAAAACAACTGAAAACATCCTAGAAATAGCTTTCAAAATTTAAGTCACTCTACCCGGACTTAGCCTAGGTAGCTGCATTTGATGTGGCTGTCAGATTCAGACTGAGACTGTTTATTGCCAACTGACAGACACACTTGTCTCATCTGGCTTTGTCACAGGCATCATATGCAGTCAGAAATATTACAGAACCTATACCAATGTGTATAAATGTAAACCACAGCTAAGTAACAACACATGTTAAAACAGTCGCATGTTTGTTGACATAAAAGTTCAACTTAGTAATATCATATTAGTATAATCTGAACATTACCTAAAACATTTTTAAAATATACACATGAATTAACAAATAAATTAGCTGGAGACATACAAACTAACCTGATAGTTAAAAGCTGTATAGGTGTAGATAAACAAATTAGCTTGGCAACATACAGTGAGTGTAATTTACTGCAAATTACATAGATACAAAGTGTAAACATGTAAAGTACATAGATACAAAGATAATGACTTTTTGTAGTGTGACAGTTAGAATACTGTGTTCAAACAATAAGGGGAGTTCCGTCCTTTACAGTTTCTTACAAATCAGTAAACAAAAAATCCAAAAGCAATTTGTGAAATTGACTATGAAAGGCCAGTGTTGTCCCTGGAGCCAGGCATCCAGACAGTTATGAGGTCATAAACATGGCGTCCACCTACTATAACAAATGGTACAATAAAATGTTGTTTGGGATGCACGAAAGACTAGATCACTGTGGCATATAGAACTAGAGACGTTGTGAGTGGCACTGAGAACTACAGATGTTGTGAGTGGCACTGAGAACTAGGGATGTTGTGAGTGGCACTGAGAACTAGAGAAGTTTTTTTTTTGTGAGTGGCACTGAGAACTACATATGTTGTGAGTGGCACTGAGAACTAGGGATGTTGTGAGTGGCACTGAGAACTAGAGAAGTTTTTTGTTTGTGAGTGGCACTGAGAACTAGAGATGTTGTGAGTGGCACTGATAACTAGAGATGTTGTGAGTGGCACAGAGAACTAGGTATGTTGTAGTGAGTAGCACTGATAACTAGAGATGTTGTGAGTGGCACTGAGAACTACAGATGTTGTGAGTGGCACTGAGAGCTAGATATGTTGTGAGTGGTACTGAGATGTTGTGAGTGGCACTGAGAACTAGAGATGTTGTAGTGAGTGGCACTGAGAACTATATATATGTTGTAGTGAGTGGCACTGAGAACTAGATATGTTGTAGTGAGTGGCACTGAGAACTAGAGATGTTGTGAGTGGCACTGAGAACTATATATGTTGTAGTGAGTGGCACTGAGAACTAGAGATGTTGTGAGTGGCACTGAGAACTATATATGTTGTAGTGAGTGGCACTGAGAACTAGAGATGTTGTGAGTGGCACTGAGAACTAGAGATGTTGTGAGTGGCACTGAGAACTATATATGTTGTAGTGAGTGGCACTGAGAACTATATATGTTGTAGTGAGTGGCACTGAGAACTAGAGATGTTGTGAGAGGCACTGAGAACTAGAGATGTTGCTGTGAGTGGCACTGAGAACTAGTCTGTGATATTAGTTAGACAGTAGCACTATAATTACTAGAATAAACTAGTCTGTGATATTAGTTAGGCAGTAGCACTAGAATTACTAGAATAAACTGGTCTGTGACATTAGTTAGGCAGTAGCACTAGCATTACTAGAATAAACTAGTCTGTGACATTAGTTAGGCAGTAGCACTAGAATTACTAGAATAAACTAGTCTGTGATATTAGTTAGGCAGTAGCACTAGAATTACTAGAATAAACTAGTCTGTGATATTAGTTAGGCAGTAGCACTAGAATTACTAGAATAAACTAGTCTGTGATATTAGTTAGGCAGTAGCACTAGAATTACTAGAATAAACTGGTCTGTGATATTGGTTAGGCAGTAGCACTAGAATTACTAGAATAAACTAGTCTGTGATATTAGTTAGGCAGTAGCACTAGAATTACTAGAATAAACTAGTCTGTGATATTAGTTAGGCAGTAGCACTAGAATTACTAGAATAAACTGGTCTGTGATATTAGTTAGGCAGTAGCACTAGAATTACTAGAATAAACTAGTCTGTGATATTAGTTAGGCAGTAGCACTAGAATTACTAGAATAAACTGGTCCGTGATGTTAGTTAGGCAGTAGCACTATAATTACTAGAATAAACTAGTCTGTGATATTAGTTAGGCAGTAGCACTAGAATTACTAGAATAAACTGGTCCGTGATGTTAGTTAGGCAGTAGCACTATAATTACTAGAATAAACTAGTCTGTGACATTAGTTAGGCAGTAGCACTAGAATTACTAGAATAAACTACTCTGTGATATTAGTTAGGCAGTAGCACTAGAATTACTAGAATAAACTAGTCTGTGATATTAGTTAGGAAGTAGTACTAGAATAAACTAGCCAGCTACAGAGTCTAGTCGTCGTGTCACTGTGTAGTAGCACATCCAGGCAAAACACAAACCAACATGAAATCAATTGTCCATTCACTGTGGCTATCAACATTCATTCCATCCAGATTCTCTATTTTTTCTGTCTCTAAATAGGAACTTACAAATCTCTTTCTTCACAAGCAAATATGACCCAACACACAACTCACCCCATATGTTGCTAAGGTCCCTCCTGGCTTCAAATAATAGCCACTACCTTGAAATAAACCCTGAAACACGAGATCTCACAGTCAACATGCTTGTGCTGCAAATTGTGTATTTTTGTGTGTTCAAAAAATCTAATTATTAATAACAGGCCTGTTTTATAAAATAATTAATACATTAATGTTCTCCAGTTGGCATATGTTCTAGTCCATGTATTTATAAATAATAATTATACTCATGAATACATTCAAAACAATTAGTTTGTATGTGATTATCAATTAGTAATAGTTTATGCCATTTAAATCGCAATACCATTTTATTAATTTGGTACAATGTATATATAATACATATTACAACTATCAGTTTGGTTTGATAGTTTACTTCCCGGTTCCCACGAGCCTGTCATCTTGAGGTGTAGTACTTAGCACACTGTGAGCCAACTTAGGAGATTGGTGTGGTTCCTACAACTGCTTCCTACTGCCTCTGGTCTCACACAAGTGTCACAGGTGAATAATTGCCCCAAATAACTAATGGCACAGGTGTGTTGTGAATCAATACGCAGTGCTTCTGAGAATAAAATCATACCTGTACTCTAAAATATACTCTAAGGGGGTCATTGAGTGACGCGCGCACACACACACACACACACACACGCACGCGGGCAGGCGGGCGGGCAGGCAGACAAACCATGTCAATGGGATGGGCAGTCTCAAATATGTCCATAAGTGCATGATGAACTTAATGGATGTCACCTAAACTGATAACAACTAAATAAGACAATGCAAAATTAACAATACAATAACAACTCCCCTTTGATTTACCCCCATCCCCCACCCCACCCCACTAGCTGGGTGCATCATATATGGGCCATGACAGTGTGTGCACTGGCAAGACAAGAGGTCAGCATGACCTCAGTGTCAAACGTCAGTGTCAGTGTCGGTGTACCTCTGTGGCAGACCACTCTGAGATGTGGATCATGTTGACACAGAGGATGAGGTCATATGAAGTGTCCACCAGCGGGCCCCACCGGCCCACTGCTTCACCGGGTCACTTGTGTTGATCAGCAGGGGCTCCTTGATGTTGGTCAGTCCTGACGCTTCAATGTAGCCACGAATACTGCAATGAAGCCATGAATACTGCAATGACATGACAGGAGTGGCACAAATGACAAATTAACATGACAGGGGTGGCACAAATGAATGATGGAGACACCTGAAATGACATGCTAGAAAATGCACAACTCATAGACAACTAAGCCAGCAGAAGTGGCACAAATGACAGACCAAACTGAAGTGGCACAAATGACACACATGCCAAAAGTAGCAGAAGCGATAGACGGACATACCAGAAGTGATAGAAATGACAGACAGACATAAAACAGAAGTGGCACAAATTATCAATATGCTTGGAGTGGCAAAATGAGAGACAAACAAAACAGACGACATTGACAATGTTATTACATTCCATTTTGAGAATACATTGTGAATAAACCACTAACTTACAACATATAACGATGATTGTATTTTCAAATTGTTGGTTTTAATAAACTCCTCTTGGTGCATAATATTATAGAAAAGTTGCTCTCTGCTTAGTATTTACTGAGGTTATGTATGAAACATAGACTGGAAAGATATTAAAACTAACATATAAACGAACCTGTGTAGTGATTTTTCATCGCAGTCTGAGGGTTGCCAACAGACCTGGGGCAGATGTTGGCCGAAGTGGACGACATGTTGTCCAGTGCCTGACCACATACAGACTAGTCAGGCTTCTTCCATCTATTATGTATTTATTTGCATGAGAGGTAATTTGTTACCAACTTTAAAGTTTATATTAATATGTTCATTCCAATTACACCATTCAATTCTTAGTTAAACAACTTAACTCAATCATTCACATTAAATAAGTCAATCACACCACGAAATTTTGCCACGTCAAATAAATAACCAAAAGTTACACAAATAAATTACTACAATTACACAGCAAAACTTGACCATTTGAATTACACTTACACTTATTTTAATTACACATCTCCTTCACTCTAATTACACAACACACTCACTCTAATTACGCAGCTAAATAATAACAACCACACAATTACATTCCAATTACAATATACACAACTCATTCATTACAATCATATGTTAAATTATAACTTTTACCAAATAATTCAAATAACACAACCCAATGTCTGCCGTTACAATGTAAGATGTGACTAAAGAGGTTCCCTCAGCTGCTCCTCTCAGTGAGCCAGACAAGGCAAACCTCGCTTCAAACAAAGTAGACAGAGTTGCCAACACCTCACACATTTCACATTCCTACTGCTCCTTCTGTCCCTATTCAGTTTCTAATTGGCAACAACCAATTGGAAACAGCTGAATAAAGCATTGAATGCAACGTAATGGCTGCTCCCAGATTCACCCAGTCTGTACAGAGCTGCCCAGAGACACAGCGGTGAGTATTTCAGCTGACGCCAGGCAGAATACAAAGATGATACTGTGTGACAACTGGTGGAGCTGGCACCAGCTGTCACGCTGTGTGACAACTGGTGGAGCTGGCACCAGCTGTCACGCTGTGTGACAACTGGTGGAGCTGGCACCAGCTGTCACACTGTGACAACTGGTGGAGCTGGCACCAGCTGTCACGCTGTGTGACAACTGGTGGAGCTGGCACCAGCTGTCACGCTGTGTGACAACTGGTGGAGCTGGCACCAGCTGTCACGCTGTGTGACAACTGGTGGAGCTGGCACCAGCTGTCACACTGTGTGACAACTGGTGGAGCTGTCACGCTGTGTGACAACTGGTGGAGCTGGCACCAGCTGTCACACTGTGTGACAACTGGTGGAGCTGGCACCAGCTGTCACACTGTGTGACAACTGGTGGAGCTGGCACCAGCTGTCACACTGTGTGACAACTGGTGGAGCTGGCACCAGCTGTCACACTTGTGACAACTGGTGGAGCTGGCACCAGCTGTCACGCTGTGTGACAACTGGTGGAGCTGGCACCAGCTGTCACGCTGTGTGACAACTGGTGGAGCTGGCACCAGCTGTCACGCTGTGTGACAACTGGTGGAGCTGGCACCAGCTGTCACGCTGTGTGACAACTGGTGGAGCTGGCACCAGCTGTCACACTGTGTGACAACTGGTGGAGCTGGCACCAGCTGTCACGCTGTGTGACAACTGGTGGAGCTGGCACCAGCTGTCACGCATGTGTGACAACTGGTGGAGCTGGCACCAGCTGTCACGCTGTTGACAACTGGTGGAGCTGGCACCAGCTGTCACACTGTGACAACTGGTGGAGCTGGCACCAGCTGTCACGCTGTGTGACAACTGGTGGAGCTGGCACCAGCTGTCACACTGTGACAACTGGTGGAGCTGGCACCAGCTGTCACACTGTCCACTCTGTCTGCTGCCTGGGAATATCGCATTTTGTTTCACATCTATGTCACAATGACATGTGCATAGATGAGTTGTCAATGAGATCATCAATTGATTTGCTATAAAAGTAGAAATGTGTAAAGTGGGTACAATGCTACTGATGCACAGCTAATATGAAACAAGCTTGTTAAAGATAATACAGGATGATTATTAATGCGCTGATGTTTTTGTCTAAAAATTATTTATATTAAAAAAATTATTTTGTGACAGAAGATAACAGTAGCATTTCAAGATATCATTTATCAACTATTTTGATTCGATTTTTGATAATATTTCTGATAAATTACAGTTGACGAGAGTCTACCTATATAAAATGTAATTATTTGTATTATTATTATTATTATCTACGCCAGTCTCTTAAGAATATATGCTATGATTATTGTAATAGCAATCTCGATAAAACATAGTATTAATTTCTTGCTGCTAAAAGAAGAACAAAAAAATTAACAGACGAATTAAAAACCTACAATAACAGTGTTCTACTGTCAAATATGTCATATGTAAAGAACTTTAAAAATTCAGTGATACACTTTTTAAATTATTTATATTCTGTAATGTTATTAAAATTACAATAAAATGCATGTTATTACTCTTTATGTGGCAATAAAATAGACAAAAATAATACAACAAACTGTGCCACTCCCCTGGTCAGACTGCAATGATCAACAACATGACAAACCTGATGCGGCCTCGAGTGCGTTGAACTGTGTGTGAGCTGGCACGACACTGCGCAGTACCTCCAGGATGGCGTCCTTGTTCCTGTCGGCCGCCGCTGATCTCATCATGTTCGCCATCTGGCTCGAGAACGCAGCCGCAAGACCACGTAACCGCAAACTGTCACCACAATCCGACAAAACAATGACGTGTATGACACTTCGTGACAGCGGTAGCGATGCCGCTGACAACTGATAAGTCAGCAAAACTTGGGCTCTTATTAATCGTGGCACTAGATGCAGGGAGGTAATTCCTGGCTGTGGCTGCTGCTGCTGCTGTTGCTGCTGCTGCTGCTGCCGTTTCCCTGCAGCGGCTCAATTAGCTATTAAATTAGTAATGTGGCCATGGACGGAATCTAGTTCGTCTTGTTCTTGCCGTGTGGTGTCTATTTTCTGGGGAAACTGGAGTAGTTTAATTATTCATATATCAGAGCAATTAATTGTGCCATTTTAAGGATTACATAGGTGAGTGGCTCATTCAGTTGTGCTTAATTAAGTAAGTTGTATTTAGAAATGATTTGTTGTTAATGTGACCAGAGGGAGAGTCAACTGACTTAGAGGCAGACTCAGATTATCTTCAGTAATTGTTATGGCATCAAACAATACTGAGTATAATTACATAATTATCAATATGATATATTTCAGATGTAATGCTACACAAACTTTGGCACACCGTAAGTCTATCACAGCTGAGAGTAACATCAGATTAAAACAGAACTTGTGTTATTTATTTTATACTCTAACCATTTTAAACCATCAACATTAAATAAGGTTTTCATACAAGGCAAAAATGAGATATAGCATAAAGGGAAGGAATTTAATTAAGCTATTGGCTTATTGTGGGATCACTCATAACAGCTGTATGTTAATAACCACGCACTTCTCATATATTGGTCAATCTATAGAACACTTACAGGGAACGCATTAACCTCACCAATCAGTATGTGGCCTGGCAGTGTGTGAGGGAGTGGCAGTCTAGCTGGCACTGGCAAGGCGTCCTGTGGCAGTCCTGTGACAGGTGACAGAGAGAGCGTGATGTGAGGAGTGACAGCCCAGTGACGTGTGAGTCTGCCAGCAAGCTCAAAGAACCCTATGGCTGATATTACTTAAAGCGACATGATCAGTTCGTGGCTTTTTATTTTTTATTGCAAAATCATGTTAATCAGTATAGGTTATAACTATTGTAGCGTCCTGACCGCCAATAAATGTTTTATCGAAACAGAACTGACTTTGCAATGTTAAACGTCGAATGTTTATAAGAATCCCAACGCTGTCACTCAAATCGCCGCGAGTGACACCCACCCTTTGACCTTTGCCAACTGGGAGTCGTGCACCTGCCTGGGTGTGGTGTTAGTGGTGTCAACTTGTGTTCACGTGATACTGCATTGCGTCACTTCACGTGATCATGCATTTCCTTCTGGGCTTTTAGCTACGTCTACAATGGTTTCGAAAACGCCTCGTGGTCGATGTGTTCACCCTTACTGCGTCTACTTTCAACCCCTAAATGGTATACGAAAACATATTTTGATTGTCTTTACGCTATAATAGGTATATATAATTTATATATATAACATGATTTTGCAATAAAAAGCCACAAATGGACCATGTTGCTTTAACACAAACCTATGCATGAGTACACTCGTGTCATTCACCGGCATGAATTCTTTGAGCTTATTGCTACTCTGGAAACTGCTGACTAGCAGAAATGTGACAGGAAATGAAGGGCTATTTCTGACTGTAAGATTCTAGATATTCTGGATGGGATTACTGGTGTTTCAAAGACAGTATGGGTTTCAGTCAATATGGTCTTACTGAGAGCAGACTTTAGTCAATTAACAGAAGGCCCTTCAGTCAATTAACAGAAGGCCCTTTAGTCAATTAACAGAAGGCCCTTCAGTCAATTAACAGAAGGCCCTTCAGTCAATTAACAGAAGGCCCTTCATTCAATTAACAGAAGGCCCTTCAGTCAATTAACAGAAGGCCCTTCAGTCAATTAACAGAAGGCCCTTCAGTCAATTAACAGAATGGCTTGACTGGGAGTGGCCTTCAGTTAGTTGACATATGCTAGTGGCCTTACTTGGAGTGGCCTTTAGTCAGTCGACAGATGCCAGTGGCCTTACTTGGAGTGGCCTTTAGTCAGTAGACAGATGCCAGTGGCCTTACTTGGAATGGCCTTTTGTCAGTCGACAGATGCCAGTAGCCTTACTTGGAATGGCCTTTAGTCAATTGACAGATGCCAGTGGCCTTACTTGGAATGGCCTTTAGTCAGCTGACAGATGCCAGTGGCCTTACTTGGAATGGCCTTTAGTCAATTGACAGATGCCAGTGGCCTTACTTGGAGTGGCCTTTAGTCAGTAGACAGATGCCAGTGGCCTTACTTGGAATGGCCTTTAGTCAGTAGACAGATGCCAGTGGCCTTACTTGGAGTGGCCTTTAGTCAGTAGACAGATGCCAGTGGCCTTACTTGGAATGGCCTTTAGTCAGTAGACAGATGCCAGTGGCCTTACTTGGAATGGCCTTTAGTCAGTAGACAGATGCCAGTGGCCTTACTTGGAATGGCCTTTAGTCAGTTAGACAGATGCCAGTGGCCTTACTTGGAATGGCCTTCAGTCAGCTGACAGATGCCAGTGGCCTTACTTGGAATGGCCTTTAGTCAATTGACAGATGCCAGTGGCCTTACTTGGAGTGGCCTTTAGTCAGTAGACAGATGCCAGTGGCCTTACTTGGAGTGGCCTTTAGTCAATGACAGATGCCAGTGGCCTTACTTGGAATGGCCTTTAGTCAGTAGACAGATGCCAGTGGCCTTACTTGGAATGGCCTTTAGTCAGTGACAGATGCCAGTGGCCTTACTTGGAGTGGCCTTTAGTCAGTAGACAGATGCCAGTGGCCTTACTTGGAGTGGCCTTTAGTCAGTAGACAGATGCCAGTGGCCTTACTTGGAGTGGCCTTTAGTCAGTCGACAGATGCCAGTGGCCTTACTTGGAGTGGCCTTTAGTCAGTGACAGATGCCAGTGGCCTTACTTGGAGTGGCCTTTAGTCAGTAGACAGATGCCAGTGGCCTTACTTGGAGTGGCCTTTAGTCAGCTGACAGATGCCAGTGGCCTTACTTGGAGTGGCCTTTAGTCAGTAGACAGATGCCAGTGGCCTTACTTGGAGTGGCCTTTAGTCAGTAGACAGATGCCAGTGGCCTTACTTGGAGTGGCCTTTAGTCAGTAGACAGATGCCAGTAGCCTTACTTGGAATGGCCTTTAGTCAGTCGACAGATGCCAGTGGCCTTACTTGGAGTGGCCTTTAGTCAGTAGACAGATGCCAGTGGCCTTACTTGGAGTGGCCTTTAGTCAGTAGACAGATGCCAGTGGCCTTACTTGGAGTGGCCTTTAGTCAGTCATGACAGATGCCAGTGGCCTTACTTGGAGTGGCCTTTAGTCAGTCGACAGATGCCAGTGGCCTTACTTGGAGTGGCCTTTAGTCAGTAGACAGATGCCAGTGGCCTTACTTGGAGTGGCCTTTAGTCAGTAGACAGATGCCAGTGGCCTTACTTGGAGTGGCCTTTAGTCAGCTGACAGATGCCAGTGGCCTTACTTGGAATGGCCTTTAGTCAGTCGACAGATGCCAGTGGCCTTACTTGGAGTGGCCTTCTAGTCAGTAGACAGATGCCAGTGGCCTTACTTGGAATGGCCTTTAGTCAGTTGACAGTGGCCTTATTTGGAATGGCCTTCAGTCAGCTGACAGATGCCAGTGGCCTTATTTGGAGTGGCCTTCAGTTAGTGGACAGATGCCAGTGGCCTTATTTTGAGTGGCCTGCTGTCAGCTGACAGATACCAGTGGCCTTACTTTGGGTAGCTTCAGTCAATTGACAGATGCTAGTGGCCTTACTTGGAGTGGCCTTCAGTAAAGTTTATAGATGGCAGTGGCCCTGTTGGATGTTGTCTTCAAGTAGCAGTATGTGCACCCATAAGACTGATGTTCAAGTCCAGACAGGTTGTTTAAGTCCAGACAGGCTGTTCAAGTCCAGACAGATTGTTCAAGTCCAGACAGGTTGTTCAAGTCCAGACAGGCTTGTTCAAGTCCAGACAGATTGTTCAAGTCCAGACAGGTTGTTCAAGTCCAGACAGGTTGTTCAAGTCCAGACAGGTTGTTCAAGTCCAGACAGGCTGTTCAAGTCCAGACAGGTTGTTCAAGTCCAGACACGTTGTTCAAGTCCAGACAGGTTGTTTAAGTCCAGACAGGCTGTTCAAGTCCAGACAGATTGTTCAAGTCCATACAGGTTGTTCAAGTCCAGACAGGTTGTTCAAGTCCAGACAGGTTGTTTAAGTCCAGACAGGCTGTTCAAGTCCAGACAGATTGTTTAAGTGCAGACAGGTTGGTGCAAGCATCTACCATTAGCCATTGCAAATGGTGGGTGACAATATGTTACCTGACAGTAAATGGTGCCACACTATCAATGGTGGGTGACAGTGTGTTATTTGACAGTAAATGGTGCCACTCATGCAACATATGGTTGAAATTTCACCACAGACAACATTGTCAGGCTATATCAGGCCAACTTCCAAAGAAATGCTATCTTAATCAGTTGTAAATGGTGCTACCCAATCACTGGTGGGTGGCAATGTGTTAATTGAGAGTAAATGGTGCCAATCATTCAATAGTGGGTGCCTATGGGTGGCAATGTGTTACCACCCAATCAATGGTGGGTGGCAATGTGTCATGTGACAGCATGCAACATATGGTTGAAATTTCACTACAGACAACATTTTAGGCTATATATATATATATATATATATATATATATATATATATATATATATATATATATATACTTAGCCAATTTCCCAAGAAATGCTAGTATTGATCAGTTGCTTTTTATCTGAAATATTAATTGTTCTAATTAATGCAAAGCTAACATTCTTTCTAATAGCATTCTTCCAGCATTTCTACTGCTCTCATCTGTCATATTTTAAAAAGAATCAATAACACTGACTTTTGAATCCAGACAGTCATGACACTGTATAAATGCACAGACTATTGAAGCTGTCTGCCCAGCCTTCTGGGAACATATTCTTTCATATGTGCCTTAATCATTGATGAGCTATTGCCAGTGAACACACTCAGTCAAGATGCAGCAGGGAGACATAGCTGCAAACGTTAACCCTTTCCTGTCCACTTTCAATGAATGTTGAAAGCCATCTTTTCCCAAATGTAAGCCGCATGTGGCATCACACTGATACAGTTAGGCCCACATCACCATAGACTGCAAATTACTATCACTGACTGGGACGTTCAGCAATATGTTAAAACATACCATTTCCATGGCAGTATATTTTACACCTGGTTCTTCTATAATGTACATCGTATTATTAATAGATACACATTTTCAATAGTGCACGTAAAGATGGTCAATTATTACTAACATAATAGATAATATAAATACTAGAAATAATTACTTTACAGTTGAGTTGAGTAAGTACATATTTCTTGCTGTCTGTTGGAATGTTGGAGACATGACAATATACTTCATAAGATAATCCAATTTAAGTGAAAAAAGTTGACATCAAACATAACAGCTAATCATTTTACCAAACAATTTATATTTAATTTATACGTTATACAAATAATTTAATAAAAGTAGTTCAAAGCTCACTTTTGGCATATAATTCCAAGTTGGGATATCACCCAGTAGTAGGGTGCAGACATAGCTGACACAGCCACTTCAAGACAATTATAGGTACCTTTATTTGAGATAAGTAATAAAAAATAAATTTTGGATGTAAAATCAATTGAACAGTGCCTTTATGACGGAGTCTGAGACAGCCTGTAATGTAGCCTTCTATCATGCCATGGTATTTATTTTGGACACAAATAATAAAAATGTCAGTATTTTTGAAGAAGAAAAAACTTTCACTGACATACTCATTAAAAACCTGCTCATGGTACCGGTAAAAAAATTATACATGTGTCAATAAAATAATTTGGTATTGACACGTGTATAATTTTTTGGGGGAATTACACAACAGTCATATAGCGTAAGCAGAGAGCCTATCCCTGTCCCTAGCTCATGTCTATGACTCAGTTTGTTAATTATCTTACACAAATTGAATATTTTTTATTTAGTTGATTTCATGATAACTTATATATAAATGCATATTTTTATTGGAACAACTTGCCATTAAATTATTGCAATTATTGTAAAGATTCAATAGAAAAAAATAGTGCACTGCCCGGGAATCGAACCCGGGTCGCAAGAATGGGAATCTTGCATGATACCACTACACCAGCAGTGCCGATGGGAAAACCAGGTGAAAAGTTCATACTAAATGCTCAGCTTTGGGTATAGTGCAATACTTTTAGGCAATATGTTAATGAATTGTTGATGTGATAATTCCCTTATGTTAAAATAATAAGACTAAATTATTAAACTTTTGATGGTTAGTATTCTTACCTTCAAAATGTGACTTTTGCAACAACGCGTGCGTCAGACGGTCCCAACGAAACGAAAGGCGAAAGTTCGCGTCCGATATTTGTTCCGGAAGTTGCGTGGAAAGCATGCGTGCTGTGAGTTCTGCCTGAAATGTATTCTCTAACGAGAGGGCCCTCGAAACTAGCGTCGAAAGCCAGTCAGAGAGGCAAGTTTTTCCTAAAATTTGAAGGCATCAAGTAGAGAGCTGAAAAAACATTTGGTCAGGCCAAAATAAAGGATTTCCTAGACTTAAAATAACACATTTTACGCCAATTTTGTTACAGGTCTAACACAACAGATCGAAAAGTTTGAGGGTCGTGTGGAACTAACAAACAGGCCATTTGCAAATGGCTCGACGTCGATGATCATGACAAGGTATTTGTTATAACGAATGTATAACGTGTTATATGTGTGAGAAAGAATGAGCTTGCGTAACCTGTGTTGTCTTATACAGTTAGCGTGTCAAGGCGACCTGGGGACATGTGTTAATGATACGGAATGTCATGACCCCTAACATGTGTCGACTACGACCGTCTACGTCTGCTACGACGGCAATTCACTGCTGGGCGATGATGTCCTCGTTTGACTGATCATATTTCTGCTGCGTCATAAATGGGCGATTTGTAAAACGGAATATTCGTGTTGCCTTAGCATAGAAACAAAGACAACCGTAGGCCCTTTAACCTTTTGACCGCATTTGAGTGTAACTGACAACAACATCGTGCCGTAACCTATTATCCGCAGTATTTATAGACTTCCACAATGCCATGAATGCTGTAACGACAACTGCTTTGTTTACTTTAAATCACACAACACATATACAATCGTGTACATGAATGCCCTAACCAGAGCAAAAGGTAGTAAGTGAACAATAAGGAACAAGAGCTGATATTTTGCAGATTCATAAAATTAATTATTAACTGTAAAATAGGATTCCAAATAAATATTTAATAATTATTTTATATATATATATATATATATATGTTTTATATATATATATAGTCATTCAACCATTAATGTTTACACATTTATATTATATAAAATACATGATTCATTCTAGGATGTGCCATTGAGTCTTGATGCAATATTTAGAATATTTGTACATTTTATTAAAACATAGTTTTTAGTCCTTTGGGCCAAAGGTCCAAAAGACTTATGGTGTCACTCTGTGTGCACTATCCGCCATTAACTTCACATTACACAGTGCACCCAATCAGTGGTAGGTGACAATGTGTTACCTGACAGTAAATGGTGCCATCCAGCCAATGACAGCTATCAGATCTAAGAAACCATTGAAGTTTTATTTTTCCAATTTTGCATATATTTTGTCTTGTACGTTCTTATATAACACAGTCATTATGCACAAGACATTTAAATTGACTCATTTTAAAGCATCCTAGGCAGGATAAAAAAAATTGCCATTCGTACCTTTTTGGTGGATCCATGGATGTTAACTGTTAAGCCAGTTTAGAAACTCTAAATCATATTTTGTAAAACTTCTATAGCACTTGTGTGCTTAAAAAAGTCTGAAGCGCAACAAACAAAATCATTTGGCTAGTCATACACCGAAACAGGCAAATGTTGTTATTGGAGCATGGATTCATCGAAAATGTATGGTGGAAAAGCAATTTCAAACAATTGTGTTTCATGACCTGAAATGTGCTTCAAACACACATGTGACACCATTTACACTAATTTTTAAGGCACAACACAATATCTATGGTTTTGGAAGACTTTTTTGCTCTTTAATTTTTTTACCCGTCCACCCATATTTCTGTCTATTTATAACTGGTATTACCTGTCCAAATGACGGGTGGACAGGTCTCTGCGTAACGCTATGACGCCCGGGTTCTCTAGGGTATACAGATTAGTACATTTTCGGTTTCCTGTTAAAAATTAACTATCTTTTGTTTTCCTCTAATTATGCATAGATACATCTTGGGTTTCATTGTACACAAGAAATTTGGGTAATCATGTTAACTGGCTTACATTATTAGGGCTTATAAAAAAATTATGTATTCGGAATGTCATTCTTCATTATTTCACGTTGTAATATAAGCAAGCTAAGACAAAGACAGGCATCAGAACCGCAATGCGAAAATTGCAAAATGTCTGAAATGAAACAAAAATGTGACATTTTGTAAATTTAAGCAATAAAAAATAAAAGTCTGCATTTAAAAAATTATATTACCTGATATTTTTGGGTATGTCTGGAAAATTGTAAGAAATTGCCTTTGCAGTTCTGATGCCTGTGTGATGCACTATCTGTGACATCGGCTTGTTTACAACAGAGTTAAATTGATCGAATTGATGTAGAATGAAATTACAAACACATACCCATCAAAAAAGGTAGAAAAAATGTTTTGCAAAGGCTGTAATAATTTAGGCCAGTTAAATATAATTACAGAAATGTATAGCTTGAAGTTGCTCTCTGGACATGACCTCCAGGTGTTATTCGTGTCTAAGGTCAGCCCTCAGTGAAGCCCTGCCTTCTATTGTGGCATGGGGCACAGGGTCTAGACTAATTGCTCCCTGGTAGCAGTGGCAGGGGTGGTATCAGTAACCAGGTAGATACCTCTTAAAATGGACAGTTGCCTGCCTGCATGTTTAAACTATATTCAAAACTACTAATTAAAAACATGTTGTCACCTGTAAGTGATAAATATAGCATTTTTGTCTTCTGGGCAACTATAGACTGAAAATCCATATACCAATTGATATTGTCTGCTGCAACTGCAAAACCACAGAAAATGTCAATTAGGTTATTTTTATGAAGAAACTATGCAGTGACTATGATTCACCAAAACACATTTCATTCATAATTATTAACTTGCTATATAGTCCAAATGACTTAAGGGCCTCTTGGCCCATTTTATTGATCACTTTCTAAACAAGTTATTTCACAGCTATTGGTAACCTGTCAACATCATGCAGTCAACCACTGCTCACTCGTTACTGGTATACATATATATATATTATAGTTCTGGAATAATTTCATGTGTATAGTACGTTGTGCTGCGAATTTTAAGTGATGCCTGTTGCAACAATTTTTTGCAGCTCACCCAGACCAGTGTTCAATGGAAAGAAGTACTACGGCAGATCAAAAAACACAATGACACGCGAACCAATCAGCCCAGTGCATGAGGATAATGTAGTATTTATTGCCGAAGGTATGGAATCTTTGAAGCAAGTTGTTTAGCTTGTATGCATCTTATTTTAAAATATAAAAATATAGAAAAAGTATGTTGTTAATTTGCAGTACAAAATTTTAAACACCAGTCGTGTAGCAAGTAGTTATTTTCTGTAATCAGGGTTCAATCTAGTCCACGCCTCGGCACCATAGGCATGATATTTGTTACATTGTTGCACCAAGATAGCTTGAACATGCCCAAAGGACACCTAAATATGGCAGTCACATATTGAGGCAATGCGCCCTTGCAAAAAGTAATCTTATATTAAAATATACAAACATATTTTTTTTGTTCAGAAATGTATCCCGTCGCACTATTCTGCTAACGTAAGCTATGGAATGTACCACGTACGAAGACCAGAAATCATAATTACTTATTAAACTTATTCCACGTGGATATGTTAAATGGCCGCTGTTAGGCCAAACTTGTCCATTGTCTGCTAGCACTGACTGGGAAGCAGCGTGCTCGTGAACAATGTGCTGAAAGTGACATGCATGCCAGGCTAGATGGCAAAAACCTGGCTATGTATTTTGATAATGGTGTACTAAAAATAATACATCAGTATCCGTTATGTTGTAATAAACAGTTTGCACCAGTGATTTAGCGAAAATGGGCACCAAAAATATCGCATCAGTGGCACTTAGCCTTCACGATGGTTTTCCTTTTGCCAGTATTGGTCACAGCAAATAGAAAACCTGCACTGGTAAATATAATTGTAAACCTATGATTTCTGGTCAGTCAGTTAGAAAATGATCTTTACTGCAAATGTTGCACAAAATCGATTCCACCAGAGAAACGAAAGTTACGATGAGTTGAATATTATAAACAAACGTCGTTCACTCTGCATTAAATAATACATATATAAAATCGTTAGAGTGACAACATAATATTTTTTACAATGATTGAAAGTTTTCAAATGAATTTATTTATTTTGTGAAAATTTCGTCCCTGATTTAGCAAAAATGCACGCCGAAATTGTCATGTCAGCGGTGCTTCGCGAAGATACGATTTTTTTAAACTTATTAATCCTGGTCAGTCAATCATAAAATGTTTTTTACGGCAGATGTTGCATGACATTTATGTCACCAGAGAAACAACAGTTACAGTGAGTAGAAATCTAAATGTGCTGATTCACTCACATTATCGCCCGACATACAATTTTGTGTGATAAGTTTCTCATTGTACTGTTTAAACATGATTTACATGTGCGGAAACTAAGTTTTGTACAATGATATTGCATCATTTTATTTTGGCAGTATTGCGATAAATAGCCAGTGAGTGTCGTGTGCACGCTAGTTTTGACTATGCAAGCACTATTTTTAGCACGTTGCTCTAGCAACTGCAGCATTTTGCACCTTGTCTACTAGGTTCATTAATCCATAGAAATGTGCTGGCTAATTTAGTTAATTAATAATATAGCTCTCTACTGCTTGATTTGTAGTTTACATATTGAAACATTTACAGCAACATTAATATATATTATATGTACGTGATAAACTAAAAGTGGGCCTCAAGATTTTTCAGACAAATGCTATACCCAATATATCTCAATTATATAACTGCAGTTAAAACCTAGTAGACTTGAGTATTTTTATAGGTGTCCAAGACCATTCTTTTATAATAAACTGAACTATACTATTACTATATGTTAATGTATGGCTGCTGAAAATAAAGAATACACATAGTAATGATATTATAATTTTTGAAGGTAATTAAATTAGGTAATGAAAGCTTGGTTCATGTCACGGGTTTCTTCACGAGATAAATTAATAGTAATAATACTCGTAAGAAAAATGGTCCATAATTTGAATGTCGTACATTCATGCCACATTGTCCAAAATGGCTACAGTCTAGATGGGCCCACATGGCCAAGGTCCTAGATTGAACCCTGTTGTGGTATATGTATCAGGTATTATTACTTACAATTTAAGTGATTACAACAGACACCTTTAGTGATTAAATGAACAATTAGTGGTTAGCCGCTATGGTTAAAATCAAAACCTTGTAAAAATGTGAATTTCAGACAATAATAAATGTGTGGCTAAAATATACAGTTGAGGTCACTTGAGTGGACACGTAGTTCCATGTGTACGTGTCACAAGTGCACATTTAAGTGCTCATGTCCGAGGCTCTATATGTATGCATAGCTCTACATGGTCCAAAGGTGCTTAATGTATTCTAATGCATTAGGATGTTTTAATAGTAATATAAATGTCTTTGGAACATCCTTGGGAGCCAGTGACAAAATAAATTTCTTAATAAATTTATACAATGTAAAAAATTTAATTGTATAATATTGGAAAGGTTATTTTTATTGTTTGTTAACTGTCTTCCGTGCAGCTTGGCAGAGAGTACAACGAGATCTTAACAGCCGACGAAGTAGAGACGGTGAGTGCCCAACCAGTTGCTATGGTCAGACATCTGTCCAGGTCACAACCCTTCTTGCCTGCAGACCACAAACTTGTCAGAACTCAGAAGACTAATAATACAAACATTCTGTTTTATACTGCAGACTTGTTTATAAATGCATTTTTGTATATGCACACTGAAAGTATGCATCCAGCATTTCCTTTGCATTGTAGTGAAATGCATTTCCCTTTCAGATGCAGATCCAATTGTTTAGTGTATGATTATTGCTAGATCCTGCATCTTATGTACAATCATTTATTGTTTCTTACTAAATCTAATTATTTACCATCCACAACTGTTTATTTATAATGATTAACATTAGAAGTGTTGATATGCGTTTCTTAACATGCCTGTTATAGCATAATGTTAAGAAATAACTATTCACAACTGATTTGCCATGATGGATGTCTGACAAAACTCGTAATGCTTACCATGATGGATGTATGACAACAACTCAATGCTTACCATGATGGATGTATGACAACAACTCATAATGCTTGCCATGATGGATGTATGACAACAACTCATAATGCTTACCATGATGGATGTATGACAACAACTCAATGCTATGATGATAGACACTCATATGCTTACCATGATGGATGTATGACAACAACTCATAATGCTTACCATGATGGATGTATGACAACAACTCATAATGCTTGCCATGATGGATGTATGACAACAACTCATAATGCTTACCATGATGGATGTATGACAACAACTCATAATGCTTACCATGATGGGATGACTTGTCCATGGGTGTGCAACAACTCATAATGCTTACCATGATGGATGTTGACAACAACTCATAATGCTTGCCATGATGGATGTATGACAACAACTCATAATGCTTGCCATGATGAATGTATGACAACAACTCATAATGCTTGCCATGATGGATGTATGACAACAACTCAATGCTTACCATGATGGATGTATGACAACAACTCATAATGCTTGCCATGATGGATGTATGACAACAACTCATAATGCTTACCATGATGGATGTATGACAACAACTCATAATGCTTACCATGATGGATGTATGACAACAACTCATAATGCTTACCATGATGGATGACAACAATCATCCTGGATGACAACAACTCATAATGCTTACCATGATGGATGTATGACAACAACTCATAATGCTTACCATGATGGATGTATGACAACAACTCATAATGCTTACCATGATGGATGTATGACAACAACTCATAATGCTTACCATGATGGATGTATGACAACAACTCATAATGCTTACCATGATGGATGTATGACAACAACTCATAATGCTTACCATGATGGATGTATGACAACAACTCATAATGCTTACCATGATGGATGTATGACAACAACTCATAATGCTTACCATGATGGATGTATGACAACAACTCATAATGCTTGCCATGATGGATGTATGACAACAACTCAATGCTTACCATGATGGATGTATGACAACAACTCATAATGCTTACCATGATGGATGTATGACAACAACTCATAATGCTTACCATGATGGATGTATGACAACAACTCATAATGCTTACCATGATGAGATGTATGACAACAACTCATAATGCTTACCATGATGGATGTATGACAACAACTCATAATGCTTACCATGATGGATGTATGACAACAACTCATAATGCTTACCATGATGGATGTATGACAACAACTCATAATGCTTACCATGATGGATGTCTGACAACAACTCAATGCTTACCATGATGGATGTATGACAACAACTCATAATGCTTGCCATGATGGATGTATGACAACAACTCAATGCTTACCATGATGGATGTATGACAACAACTCATAATGCTTGCCATGATGGATGTATGACAACAACTCATAATGCTTGCCATGATGGATGTATGACAACAACTCATAATGCTTACCATGATGGATGTATGACAACAACTCAATGCTTACCATGAAAGGATGTATGACAACAACTCATAATGCTTGCCATGATGGATGTATGACAACAACTCAAAAATGCTTACCCCTGATGGATGTATGACAACAACTCAATGCTTACCATGATGGATGTATGACAACAACTCATAATGCTTACCATGATGGATGTATGACAACAACTCATAATGCTTGCCATGATGGATGTAGCCATGTCAAATGACAACAACTCATAATGCTTGCCATGATGGATGTATGACAACAACTCATAATGCTTGCCATGATGGATGTCTGACAACAACTCATAATGCTTGCCATGATGGATGTATGACAACAACTCAATGCTTACCATGATGGATGTATGACAACTCATAATGCTTGCCATGATGGATGTACATGTATGACAACAACTCAGCAAGTACTTTTGTAGATGATTAAATCATTCATGTTATCAGTTGCATGTGCATTGATTAAATTGGCACATTTTGTCAGGTTTATACATGACAATTGACAATTACGATGGCTGCACCATTAGAAAAGATCAACTCAATTCCTTATTGCATGCAATATAAACATTTCTGGTGATGTGTAGTGATGAAAACCAGTTTACACAACACATGCAAGTCAATATCGGCTCAGTGCATGATACGATATTGCTTGACCTTCATAATAAATCCAGCTTTGTAGGTGTGGCAAGGAGAGCATGATTAGAAAGAAAACCACACATGGTGCCATAACTATTTAAGTCTATCTGATCTCAGTTATGCATGTTTCTTGCAGATGGACCAGAGCTGTATCAAAACAAATCAACGGCAAATCATATTCCAGGTGGGTGGCAAACACACTAACTTATACCGCCCCAGAGTTGGGCTAATTACCATGTATGTATGTTGATTATAATTTTTAGACGTGTTAAGAAGGTTCTGTGTTATGACATCTGTAGTTGTGATATTTATAGACGTGTTAAGAAGGTTCTGTGTTATGACATCTGTAGTTGTGATATTTATAGACGTGTTAAGAAGGTTCTGTGTTATGACATCTGTAGTTGTGATATTTATAATTTATAGATGTGTTACTGAGTGGGCAATGTTAACAGATCAACTGATTTTAGGCATCAGTCAGAACAATTGAAGTGATTTGTAGTATTTCCTAAGATGAAGAGCGAAATTGTGATAGAAGGAGTTAATTAGGTCTTCAAAACCTGATCACAGGAATGTGGTATGGTCTTCAACTTACAGCAGTTATTGCTGTTGAAGAATTATTATTAATGATTGCAATTACGAACCCTAGAAACCTTGTGGATAGCAGCAATTTATTTGAATGAGCTTAATGAATGGAATGGCAATTGTAACCATCCTTACGTGGCTTATGGTTTATTCATTTCAGATTTTGAGCCATTCAACATTGACGAGTGGTGGCTGAATCGTACATTACACAAGACACCCCAGTCCCCCTGAAGGCATCAATCTTCACTAGACAATGGCTTTTACATTGTGCATGTGCACTGTAGTTAGCCTTCACACGTGTCTTGTGTATGGAGTTAATGTGGATCGTGTAGTGTCATCATGGACAAAAAAGTCAGTTGATCTGATAGAAAAAATCAGTCAACTTGACAGGTCCTGTTAGTTGATCTGACAGAATGTGTCTGTTGAACTGGCATGATATGTTGGTTTATCTGATATGACATGTCGGTTGATCTGACGTGATGTGTCGGTTATTCAGGCATGACATGTCGGTCAATCTGACGTGACTTATCAGTTATACTGACAGGACACTCGTGTTTCACCTCTGCAGGACAGTTGGAATCTTGGGACGTGTGTGTTGTGTCTGTGGCCCAGGAAGTGCTGGGACATGGGGAATCACACACAGCCTCGTACAGTAATTACTATCAAATATAAAGGAACTCTGGACATTGCAGTGAAATGAATAGAGTTGCCTGTTCTGTTCTTGAGAACTGAGAAGTGCTGCCCCAGTGTCCCTGCATGCTCCTGTGACACTCGAACAAGGCCATCTTCAAGCACATCCTCCAGGGATGCTGTGGCAGAATAGACATTTTGTTGTGTTGTTGTTGTTGTTGTGTATTTGTCTGGATTACAAAGATGTTTTTAAGGAATGAAAGTTGCAGTGAAGGAATAAATAGCCACATTTTCATAGACAGCTGATCTCGAAAAGGCCAATGTTTTATCCATATTTTTCCTGGTGTTTAAAGATGCTGCCCATGTTTTAACAAGATCCAGTCAACTTAAATGGTAAAGATTTTATATAATACAGTTCTATGTATTTTATATGTGAAATATTTCTATGTATTTATGTGAATGTACTAATATATCACCAGGAACAAAAAAAGAACAGTGGTTTTATATATAACAGATCATTGTGTTTTTGTTGTTTTCTATTTCAACCTCCAGGCACATTCAGACTGGATTGTGGATTTAAGAGGACTGATGTAAGGTCACATACCAACAGACCTGGGATTTTGCAGTGCAGTAGAACGTCTTGATAATAATTAAATGTACAAGAATACCATATCTTCACATAAAAGTAAAATAATATTGAAGAAGATAAAATTTACAATTGTTCTTGTCTAAGAAATTTGATTTGCAAGAAGCATCTGCATAATTGAAGTCATCAATTTGTTATTGGACAATTAGTTTCACTTATGGATTGTTTCGGAATGTCCAGTGGTTGAAGGAAGTAAATGAACATACAGCACCAGTTATAAGGTACATTTACAGTGTCTGGATTGTTTCGGAATGTCCAGTGGTTGAAGGAAACAAATGAACATACAGTACCAGTTATAAGGTACATTTACAGTGTCTCCAATTTAGCGAGTTAAAACAGATACCTGTGTAATAGCGATTAAAAATAAATCTAGTAATAGTAGTAGATGAAAGATGTAATAGGAGATAGGTAACTGAAAAAGGACAGCACTAAGCAACTGCGTAATGAAACTGCCTAATATCTTGAGATCAATTCACGTATACAGTCACAAAATATATATGTAGCTTGCATGCAGTTATTCTAATTTGTACATCGAAAGTAATTCCAAACAATATGTCACCTTTAAGTTGTTTCAAATATGTTTTTAATTGTACAATAAAAGTATGGTTTTATTAAAACAGATTTGCATATCTGATGAAAATAGCTGTAAAAGCATGGCAAATAATGTCATTCATGCACAGAATTATGGTGAAGACAGGAGTGAGGTAAATCTGCCCATTACTGGTCCAGCTTGCCATAGATTGCATTATGAAAAGACAAAAATACTGAAGAAATGGTATTGAGTGGATCCCTTAGAGTCGATTGAAAGAACTAGCCTGTATATGAGACCCCGTTCTTCTGTCCCACAACCAACAGATGAACCCCCGTTCTTCTGTCCCACAACCAACAGATGAACCCCCGTTCTTCTGTCCCACAACCAACAGATGAACCCCCGTTCTTCTGTCCCACAACCAACAGATGAACCCCCGTTCTTCTGTCCCACAACCAACAGATGAACCCCCGTTCTTCTGTCCCACAACCAACAGATGAACCCCCGTTCTTCTGTCCCACAACCAACAGATGGATTGAAAACATTCTAATCACAGTGTTGTCAAAGCAAGAGTAGCATTCATCAAGTTGAGGAAACTGGAAGGCAACACAAATAAAGCTGCTTATCATCAAACTGAGGATATTTAATTTAAACACCATTTAATTCACATGTTAAGTTGGCTCGGAAACATGGTGAGTTACAAAGATAACACTCGAAGGAATGCAAACATTAATTTTCATCAAGAACATGCACAAACTCTCACACGTGATAATGTCAATATCGCCAACATGCACATTTATACATGATAATTTCAATACACCAACAATGGAAATGGACCAAACAATTATAGACAACAAAATGAAAAAAATTGAGGTGGATTTAACATACACAGAGCAAGCCTGCAACAAACATCACCAAACAAGCCATCATATGGAATTCATCAGGGTATAGAAGGCAGAAAGACATTGAAAATGTTAGAAAGCAGGCATAGTAACATCGGAAAAGAAATTAAGAAAATTGCATGAAACAGGCAACAGAGAACCATGCTTGGTGGCCTGTGCTCTCAGTGAGTAAACATGCAAAATACAATTTAATTCATACATTTGTTTTCTAATTAATTAACATAATAATGTTATCTATACAAGGTTAGTATTGTAATGTCATTTTTTAAATGGCGCGTTTTATGCAGTTGTTGTCTTAACTAATGAACAGTCTTCCTCCAGAGGGCATCATTTGTAAAAGTCCAACCTGCAAAATACTGTATTTATAACTTTTATACATGATCATGGTTTATTGGTCCCCTGGTGGGTGTAAGTTACGTCATCATAGTTATATACATTATATCATGTATTGATGCAATGATAATTAACTAATGCAAGTTGCAACTGAGTCCTATTACAATATTTAATCAAATCAAACGGTAAGTATATTATTATTCTATATTATAATAGTAAATAGACGGTATATTATTGGCAGCCATTGCCTTGGTAAGCCTGCCCTGGTCTAAGGTTAAGACAAATCGAAGACTAGCCTAGGACTTCCTCAGCCTAAGATGAGCTGTTTGATAATGTGAAAATTTTATTTTATTGGCAAACAATGTCTGCCACTAACTAGTATTTATTCCCAATTCATGGATACCTCATATTAGAGCTGCCGCCTGGCGAATGGTACGTACATAACAGCTCTTCTGTATAGAAGACAGATAAACTTCAAACGTCATCAAAGCTTTGCGTTGCTAAGAGAGGGGGAACCCAGAGGTTGCCGTGCGTCTAAAACTAGTTCCATCGTCTAGTTTAATGACACTGAATGGCAGTACATAAGATTTAAGCTTCTTGCTTCAAACCGTTGCAGTTCGGCGGGTGTAAGTTGTGCCGTGTATGTGGATTCGTTCTTGGAAGAATTTCATAACTTTTGGTGTACACCCGGACCAAGCAGCATTGCCAGTTCACATAAAAATAAGGACCGCCCCGCGACATTATAGGTGGGAGTTTACCGGACAGTATTAGTCATGTGTTACCGTGGGTGAGATTCGACGTCAGTTTACACTGTGTCACCTGCATTATCGTCATCCAAGACCAGTGACTGACTGAAACGGCCAAGATGACGTCTGTGAGTTTAGCTGGCATGGTTGATTTGGCTTTGGGCAGCCCGGAAATTGGTGCTGTCAATTTCACGATGTTGCATAAACTACTTCATGCGATGCTTCAAAAACTGAGCATTTCTGATGTCAAGGAAGCCATGGATGACAGCGACAAAGATTTCCTGGCCACCACCATCCCAGTCCCAGACCCACAAAGTTCCAAGACGAAGCCACAGGCTCTAAAGCGGTCGTCGCATTATCATGAATTGGAAAACAAAGTGGAAAAAATACAACAACAACTGATTGACTTAAATGCTTTACCCTCAAACCGCGAATTGTTTGAACGTGCAAAAGGGGAGCAGCCTAGACCAGTGGCTGATATGTGGCAAGCTTTGCAGATCGGAAAGAAGGTTGAAACAAACGAAGCTGGTGTTAGCAAAGTAAGTTAGCTTATATTTATACCAATACCTTGCATGCATGTCTTTTAATTAATATCTTTCTTCCAACAAGTGTCTACTATCTACTAATATGATTATTCTAATACCGTCAATCATTTGAACAATGTTTAATGATAACTTCTTTTCATTCAGCATTGTTTCAATGACTACTGGTAATAATTAAGGCTGGTACAGTATTATACACTATACATGTATGCTCTCTAAGTGAAAACTGTTATATTTTGGAATTATTTTAATGCAGAGCTCAATTAAATTGTCTACCTATTGAATAGTGACAAATGTATGTAAAACAGTAAATAGTAACTGTATATTCATAATATTAAATTTAAAATTATTTTATTGAATTATTTAATACATAGCGTAACATACAATCTTCTTTCACTATTGTTTTCTTTATTTATTTATGATTGAACAGGAGAAAAAACATATCTCCACCTTGTCTGAATTAGATTAACAAATGTTAATGCCTTTTACCTGGGTATCTAAACTACCAGGCAGTAAACATTGATTTTAAAATAATTAAAATTTTTGTCATAATCAAGACGTGACTAAGTCATGTTCAGAATCATAATGCAGCCATTACTTATGGTGCACCTGCAAACATTGCCTGGACACAGGGCATAGATCCTACCAAAAGGAAGGATTAGTTGTATAATCAAATGATTACTTCAGGAGTAATTCAAGCCTGGGAGTTGGCGGCTGGCAAACAGGATGGTCATTGATACATCAGCACTGAATGAATGCACCTTGGAGAATTCATGAGTGGCGTTACATGAGTGCAGTGGTTTAGAAGAGCTCTATGAGCAGCTTTAGAATGAGGCGAACATGGTATAGTGAGTCTATGAACCAATACATAACACTGATATCAGCATGAAGTATGTTGCAACATGAAGTATGTATTAGTAAATAACCACACAGCACACTAATTATAAGTGTGTGTTTTGTTTGCATCAATGTGATTCAATCGTGAAATATTATGAGGGGCACATTTGTTATCAAACCATTACTGCTGCCATAACCTATAATTTTTTTATAGTATAACTGAGTTAGTTCCACTGAGGTGAACGTTGACCATTGTGAAAGATCCAGGAAATATACCATGGCAAGTTGTTCCATAACATTTTTATTTAACAATTTATTAGAGTACATTCTGTATAATAATTATATTTAATTTGAAATTCTGAAACAACTCAGTATATCCCTTTCTTACATAATATACTAAACGTCCAACACAGCACAGTCCCTACCCAGGATGCAACAGTCATGCACCATAAATATGAAGTGTAACACATATTGCAAAATGTCATGTCTGATACAGCTGCTGTCTGCTCTGTGATATTAATATTAAAAGGAGACCTAGTGGGTAAGCAGGTGTACCCGGGTATACTGAAAGAATAATATTCTTCTGAGGAAAAAGCAGATATGTATGAATTTTGATGCAATAGCAGTGTCATATTTTTGTATTGTAATTCTTATTTGCATCATTTGCTTATTGTGAGTATTTAATTTGGAAGCAACATCTCAAATTATGTTGTGTGCAATTCCACTTTATGCTTTACATATTATTTTTAATAACGAACTAATGAAAAAAATTACTGAAAATGTTACTAGAACCGCTGAGGCTTGTGTTTGGGTTATATGTCAACAACAAAACAACCTCACTTGCTGTGAAATAGTGCTTTGACACCACACCTTGCATGTGTCACAGTTCATACAAGCCATGCATTTGAGATGTCCTTCATGACCTAAAATAAACTACCAACGTAACATACATTTTCAGTGCGTAACTGACAATATCTATGATTTTGGAAGACCATTTTTGCTCGTTCATTTTAATTTTTTATGTTCCGTCCACTGATATTTCTACCTGTCCACAACTAGTTTCATCAGTTCATTCCGATGATTGGTGGATGGGTCTTGGCATAAAGTTATAGATATACAACAGCAAGTGGGGCTAGTGTACCTTGGACAGTGCCTGTCTCAGTAGCTCTGTCACAGTAGCCACCCCTTCCTGTGGTCAGTCTGTGTGCTCTGTCACAGTAGCCACCCCTTCCTGTGGTCAGTCTGTGTACTCTGTCACAGTAGCCACCCCTTCCTGTGGTCAGTCTGTGTACTCTGTCACAGTAGCCACCCCTTCCTGTGGTCAGTCTGTGTCCTCTGTCATAGTAACCACCCCTTCATGTGGTCAGTCTGTGCTCTGTCACAGTAGCCACCCCTTCCTGTGGTCAGTCTGTGCTCTGTCACAGTATCCACCCCTTCCTGTGGTCAGTCTGTGCTCTGTCCAGTATCCACCCCTTCCTGTGGTCAGTCTGTGCTCTGTCACAGTATCCACCCCTTCCTGTGGTCAGTCTGTGTCCTCTGTCACAGTAGCCACCCCTTCATGTGGTCAGTCTGTGTACTCTGTCCAGTACCACCCCTTCCTGTGGTCAGTCTGTGTCTCTGTCACAGTAGCCACCCCTTCCTGTGGTCAGTCTGTGTCCTCTGTCATAGTAGCCACCCCTTCATGTGGTCAGTCTGTGTACTCTGTCACAGTAGCCACCCCTTCCTGTGATCAGTCTGTGTCCTCTGTCATAGTAGCCACCCCTTCATGTGGTCAGTCTGTGTACTCTGTCACAGTAGCCACCCCTTCCTGTGGTCAGTCTGTGTACTCTGTCACAGTAACCACCCCTTCCTGTGGTCAGTCTCTGCTCTGTCGCAGTATCCACCCCTTCCTGTGGTCAGTCTGTGTACTCTGTCACAGTAGCCACCCCTTCCTGTGGTCAGTCTGTGTCCTCTGTCACAGTAGCCACCCCTTTCTGTGGTCAGTCTATGTACTCTGTCACAGTAGCCACCCCTTCCTGTGGTCAGTCTGTGTCCTCTGTCACAGTAGCCACCCCTTTCTGTGGTCAGTCTGTGTGCTCTGTCACAGTAGCCACCCCTTCCTGTGGTCAGTCTGTGTGCTCTGTCACAGTAGCCACCCCTTCCTGTGGTCAGTCTGTGTACTCTGTCACAGTAGCCACCCCTTCCTGTGGTCAGTCTGTGTGCTCTGTCGCAGTAGCCACCCCTTCCTGTGGTCAGTCTGTGTCCTCTGTCACAGTAGCCACCCCTTTCTGTGGTCAGTCTGTGTCCTCTGTCATAGTAGCCACCCCTTCATGTAGTCAGTCTGTGTCTCTGTCACAGTAGCCACCCCTTCCTGTGGTCAGTCTGTGTGCTCTGTCACGTAGCCACCCCTCCTGTGGTCAGTCTGTGTGCTATCATAGTAGCCACCCCTTCCTGTGGTCAGTCTGTGTACTCTGTCACAGTAGCCACCCCTTCCTGTGGTCAGTCTGTGTGCTCTGTCACAGTATCCACCCCTTCCTGTGATCTGTCTGTGTGCTCTGTCACAGTAGCCACCCCTTCCTGTGGTCAGTCTGTGTACTCTGTCACAGTAGCCACCCCTTCCTGTGGTCAGTCTGTGTGCTCTGTCACAGTATCCACCCCTTCCTGTGATCTGTCTGTGTGCTCTGTCACAGTAACCACCCCTTCCTGTGGTCAGTCTGTGTACTCTGTCGCAGTAGCCACCCCTTCCTGTGGTCAGTCTGTGTGCTCTGTCACAGTAACCACCCCTTCCTGTGGTCAGTCTGTGTGCTCTGTCACAGTAGCCACCCCTTCCTGTGGTCAGTCTGTGTGCTCTGTCACAGTAGCCACCCCTTCCTGTGGTCAGTGTGTGTCTCTGTCACAGTAGCCACCCCTTCCTGTGGTCAGTCTGTGTACTCTGTCACAGTAGCCACCCCTTCCTGTGGTCAGTCTGTGTACTCTGTCACAGTAGCCACCCCTTCCTGTGGTCAGTCTGTGTGCTCTGTCACAGTAGCCACCCCTTCCTGTGGTCAGTCTGTGTACTCTGTCACAGTAGCCACCCCTTCCTGTGGTCAGTCTGTGTCCTCTGTCACAGTAGCCACCCCTTCATGTGGTCAGTCTGTGTACTCTGTCATAGTAGCCACCCCTTCATGTGGTCAGTCTGTGTACTCTGTCACAGTAGCCACCCCTTCATGTGGTCAGTCTGTGTACTCTGTCACAGTAGCCACCCCTTCCTGTGGTCAGTCTGTGTACTCTGTCACAGTAGCCACCCCTTCCTGTGGTCAGTCTGTGTACTCTGTCATAGTAGCCACCCCTTCCTGTGGTCAGTCTGTGTGCTCTATCATAGTAGCCACCCCTTCCTGTGGTCAGTCTGTGTGCTCTGTCATAGTAGCCACCCCTTCCTGTGGTCAGTCTGTGTGCTCTGTCACAGTAGCCACCCCTTCCTGTGGTCAGTCTGTGTGCTCTGTCACAGTAGCCACCCCTTCCTGTGGTCAGTCTGTGTCTCTGTCACAGTAGCCACCCCTTCCTGTGGTCAGTCTGTGTACTCTGTCACAGTAGCCACCCCTTCCTGTGGTCAGTCTGTGTGCTCTGTCACAGTAGCCACCCCTTCTGTGGTCAGTCTGTGTGCTCTGTCACAGTAGCCACCCCTTCCTGTGGTCAGTCTGTGTACTCTGTCACAGTACCACCCCTTCCTGTGGTCAGTCTGTGTGCTCTGTCACAGTAGCCACCCCTTCCTGTGGTCAGTCTGTGTGCTCTATCACAGTAGCCACCCCTTCCTGTGGTCAGTCTGTGTGCTCTATCACAGTAGCCACCCCTTCCTGTGGTCAGTCTGTGTGCTCTGTCACAGTAGCCACCCCTTCCTGTGGTCAGTCTGTGTGCTCTGTCACAGTAACCACCCCTTCCTGTGGTCAGTCTGTGTGCTCTGTCACAGTAGCCACCCCTTCCTGTGGTCAGTCTGTGTGCTCTGTCACAGTAGCCACCCCTTCCTGTGGTCAGTCTGTGTGCTCTGTCACAGTAACCACCCCTTCCTGTGGTCAGTTGTGTGCTCTGTCACAGTAGCCACCCCTTCCTGTGGTCAGTCTGTGTGCTCTGTCACAGTAGCCACCCCTTCCTGTGGTCAGTTGTGTGCTCTGTCACAGTAGCCACCCCTTCCTGTGGTCAGTTGTGTGCTCTGTCACAGTAGCCACCCCTTCCTGTGGTCAGTCTGTGTGCTCTGTCACAGTAGCCACCCCTTCCTGTGGTCAGTCTGTGTGCTCTGTCACAGTACCACCCCTTCCTGTGGTCAGTCTGTGTGCTCTGTCACAGTAGCCACCCCTTCCTGTGGTCAGTCTGTGTGCTCTGTCACAGTAGCCACCCCTTCCTGTGGTCAGTCTGTGTACTCTGTCACAGTAGCCACCCCTTCCTGTGGTCAGTCTGTGTACTCTGTCACAGTAGCCACCCCTTCCTGTGGTCAGTCTGTGTACTCTGTCACAGTAGCCACCCCTTCCTGTGGTCAGTCTGTGTACTCTGTCACAGTAGCCACCCCTTCCTGTGGTCAGTCTGTGTGCTCTATCATAGTAGCCACCCCTTCCTGTGGTCAGTCTGTGTACTCTGTCACAGTAGCCACCCCTTCCTGTGGTCAGTCTGTGTCTCTGTCACAGTAGCCACCCCTTCCTGTGGTCAGTCTGTGTCCTCTGTCACAGTAGCCACCCCTTCCTGTGGTCAGTCTGTGTGCTCTGTCGCAGTATCCACCCTTTTTGTGGTCAGTCTGTGTGCTGTGTCACGGGGGGCCACCTTCCTGTTGTCTGTGTACTCTGTCCAGTAATCACCCCTTCCTGTGATCTTCTGTGTGACTCTGCAAGTAGCCCCTTCCTGTGGTCGTCTGTACTCTGTCAGTAGCCCCCCTTCTGTGTCGTCATGTGCTCAGTCAAGTATCCACCTTCCTGTGATCAGTTGTGTCCTGTCACAGTACCACCCCTTCCTGTGATAGTCTGTGTGCTCGTCACAGTAGCCACCCCTTCCTGTGTCGTCTGTGTGCTCTGTCACAGTAGCCACCTTATGTGTCATGTCTGTGTGTCTGTCACAGTAACCACCCTTTTCTGTGATCTGTCTGTGTGCTCTGTCAGCAGTAACCACCCCTTCTGTGGTCAGTCTGTGTGCTCTGTCGCAGTGCCACCCCTTCCTGTGGTCAGTCTGTGCTCTGTCACAGTACCACACACCTTCCCGTGCAGTCTGTTCTCTGTCACAGTACCACCCTTCCTTTCAGTGTGTGCTCTGTCACAGTAGCCACCCCTTCCTGTGGTCAGTTGTGTGCTCTGTCACAGTAGCCACCCCTTCCTGTGGTCAGTCTGTGTCTCTGTCACAGTACCACCCCTTCCTGGTCAGTCTGTGACTCTGTCACAGTAGCCACCCCTTCCTGTGGTCAGTCTGTGTCTCTTCAAGTAGCCACCCCTTCATGTGGTCAGTCTGTGTCCTCTTTCACAGTAGCCACCCCTTCATGTGGTCAGTCTGTGTCTCTTTCAAGTAGCCACCCCTTCATGTGGTCAGTCTGTGTACTCTGTCAAGTAGCCACCCCTTCATGTGGTCAGTCTGTGTACTCTGTCACAGTAGCCACCCTCCTGTGTCATCGTGTCCGTCAGAGCACCTTCCTGTGGTCAGTCGACTCTGTCACAGTAGCCACCCCTTCCTGTGGGTCAGTCTGCAATTTGGGGCAGCTTCTCTGTCACAGTAGCCACCCCTTCCTGTGGTCAGTCTGTGTCTCTGTCACAGTAGCCACCCCTTCCTGTGGTCAGTCTGTGTACTCTGTCACAGTAGCCACCCCTTCCTGTGGTCAGTCTGTGTACTCTGTCACAGTAGCCACCCCTTCCTGTGTTCAGTCTGTGTACTCTATCACAGTAGCCACCCCTTCCTGTGGTCAGTCTGTGTACTCTGTCACAGTAGCCACCCCTTCCTGTGGTCAGTCTGTGTGCTCTATCATAGTAGCCACCCCTTCCTGTGGTCAGTCTGTGTCCTCTGTCACAGTAACCACCCCTTCCTGTGGTCAGTCTGTGTTCTATCATAGTAGCCACCCCTTCCTGTGGTCAGTCTGTGTACTCTGTCACAGTAGCCACCCCTTCCTGTGGTCAGTCTGTGTCCTCTGTCACAGTAGCCACCCCTTCCTGTGGTCAGTCTGTGTCTCTGTCACAGTAGCCACCCCTTCCTGTGGTCAGTCTGTGTACTCTGTCACAGTAGCCACCCCTTCCTGTGGTCAGTCTGTGTACTCTGTCACAGTAGCCACCCCTTCCTGTGGTCAGTCTGTGTGCTCTATCATAGTAGCCACCCCTTCCTGTGGTCAGTCTGTGTCCTCTGTCACAGTAGCCACCCCTTCCTGTGGTCAGTCTGTGTTCTATCACAGTAGCCACCCCTTCCTGTGGTCAGTCTGTGTACTCTGTCACAGTAGCCACCCCTTCCTGTGGTCAGTCTGTGTCCTCTGTCACAGTAGCCACCCCTTCCTGTGGTCAGTCTGTGTCCTCTGTCACAGTAGCCACCCCTTCCTGTGGTCAGTTTGTGTGCTCTGTCGCAGTATCCACCCTCTTGTGGTCAGTCTGTGTGGGTGTAGTCTCGGGGGGCCTGTCTTACCTGTTTTGATTTACACCCAAAATGATTAATTATTTACCTGCTTGCACACTCGCAAATAGCTCTACAGGTGATGGCTACACTAGTCATGCAATTTTGTGTCATTGCCAAGCAAGTGATTCTCATTCCATCGATTACATTATTAATGGATACGCATGAATGTATTATAATTATAAATGTGTGTATACATCTCCTACAATACTGTGTGTGTGTGCGCGCACACGCATGTGCATTAATGTATGTAATGTATAGATTGTTTGTATTAATTAACCAAAATCCCTAGTATTTTGATTAATTGTATATAGTTTACATATTAGCCAGGTTAACATATATATTACATAATATAGCATGCACATGCACGCATGCACACACACACACACACACACACACACACACACACACACACACACACACACACACACACACACACACACACACACACACACACACACACACACACACACACACACACACACACACACACACACAAAACCACACACACACACACACACACACACACACACACACACACACACACACACACACACACACACACACACACACACACACACACACACACACACACACACACACACACACACACACACACACACACACACACACACACACACACACACACACACACACACACACACACACACACACACACACACACACACACACACACAAATACGTTATCTTAATGATATTATTATTTAAAGGTTTACTATTGGCTACATTGATTGATTAAAGTTCAGTTGTGGTACTGGCACCTGTATTCCATTTTGATGCTTCTGAGGTCAATAAATACACGAGATGTTTGTAGAAGGATACACCTAAAGCACACACAATCTTCAATGCGGCGTTGCCACAGTAATCTTATACAGCAAACAAGACATGTATTAAATCCAGATCAGCCGCAGAGATTATATTTATTTTAATCAAGAACCTGATTTATGCTTTATGCTCTTTCACAGAAAGCCAGCGTCTTCAATGATTGTTGCTAGGTGAATTTACCAGTTTGGATACAGATATAAAGTAATGATTATACTTATATATTTGTTGTGTATATACTGCATACTATATTTAAAAATTGGTACTTAATAAATGATTGGAAGAATGAAATTATTTATTCCTAGTGATTAATCATTGACACATGTAAGACAGGTGTCACTGATAGGTCAATGTTTGGACACTCAACAATACAACTGTCCCTACTGCACTTATTGCACTCAGGTTATTGCTCTCAACGTTAAACATGTTTAACTCAGCAACGTTCACTGTATTGGTGCTCAACATCTATCACAAACGTAGTTACATTCAGGTCATTTATCCATTTAAACTAGAAGGCTAGAATATGTATATATATATATATAATCACTGTATATATATATATCATATAATATATATATATATATATATATATATATATATATATATATATATATATATATATATATATATGTATTTATCATGACCATATACCTGGGTAGTACTGGGCTGAACATGGAAATGTCATTTCTCTTCTATTTAAATCTCAAACATGTATGATGTAGGACGACTTTTATAGCTAGTGACAATGTTTATAATCTCCCAATGACATCAAGTTGTTGATGACATGATGTTTGTACTGTCCTAGTGGCATGAAGTTAGTGACACTGACATAGTTCACACAGCCACCTTCAGGTGAATGCCATCATTGCCTCCTGCATTGTATGTGTATTGTCAGTTATGTATTTGTATGTGAATAGAATAATTACATTACCTGTGATTAAACATTCCTTAAATGACAATGTATTCAACAATTTGTAAAATGTCTCAGTAATTAATTATTAATGATTTGATAGTGTCATGTCATTCAGTGGAATGTGGTGTACAGCGAGCAATGGTTGGGATGTACCACATGTGGAATGTGGCGTACAGCGAGCAGTGGTTGGGATGTACCACATGTGGAATGTGGTGTACAGCGAGCAGTGGTTGGGATGTACCACATGTGGAATGTGGTGTACAGAGAGCAGTGGTTGGGCTGTACCACATGTGGAATGTGGTGTACAACGAGCAGTGGTTGGGATATACCACATGTGGAATGTAAAGAAATCACATTATCTGTACTGGGTGTGACCCGATATGACGTGTGTGCAGTCTTCCTTCCAACAAGTTAAAACAGATCTCACAAATGGAAGTACCCCGGTAGACAGACATTTTGATCATACCAATGGAGGTATAAACATGTGGCCTCCCACTGGTCAGTTCAGCTGACTTTAATTTATTGGCAGTGTCTTTATTTTCTCATTTCAATAGGGGATTTGATGTCATGTTTTGTTAGTCCAATTTGTTAAAATAAATCATCACTGGCATAATATAATATATATCATGGGAAACAGTATGAGCCAACTCTATGTGTGTCGTCCTTCATTTCACATATCTACTAATTTAATTATAATTATCTTAAATTACTTATATGTGTATGTATATAAGCCATTCCAGGATGATTCCCATGACAAAAGCTACTCAAATAATGGTGATATTGTCTTACCCTAAATGCCTGTACACATCTGAACTGTTGTACATATTATATTTCAAAGATCATAAACTTTAAATTAGGCATGAATAATGGAGGAAACTGATTTAGGCGTCAACCAAGATTGGCTTGTAATAATAATAATATAATTATTCAGTCAATGATTCATACCATTGGCAGTATCTTTTATCAACTTGATCTAGTTATTGTTAACCATAACAACAGGTCGTACTTATGATTCATAGTCTATTCATGTCAGGACAGTCATGTATATAAACCTTCACGTGTATTGCACTGACAAAGGTTGGTGTTATTCTTTTCATCGTCACCAGGGGTGACAGACAGCTTGTTCATTTTTACTATGTAGTCATATCAAGAGCATGTCATTTGAGCTAAATCATGTGTGCATGACATGCAATCTATTCAGATTGTATGTCTATCAATTACATGGGCTGCTTCAATTACCAAAGTATGCGATGAAAAACTAACTAGACTGATGTTATGTAATAAATAATTGGTGAAATCTTCAACAAGTTCATGTAATTGATTAATATTTAATAAATTAATGATATGTCATCTTACCACATATCGCAAAAGTAATTTTGTTATGCATAGATCAATAATACATTCAGTTAAATAATTTGATATGATTGCAAGTTTGCATGAGACAATCCTGTGCACTGGAAGCCAGCAACACTGCAGCTGTGACTCGTCCTGTCCTGTGCATCAACTGTCACTCTCAGTTGGCATGTCATAAACTGTCTCTTCTGTTTACTGGTTGCTATGTGGCCCATCTCGGCAAACATGCCATGTTGTGACGTTGCGTGTGTCTGCCCCCGCAGTATGTAGACTATGTATGCGTGGCCTGGAGTAAGACAATCTGGTGTCGTATGCTTGAGGTGTATAGGATGTCACAGTTATCTCATGCTATGTACACTTCAGTTTCACATTGTCAACATTTTTATCAGCTAGCAGTGTAGACAGACTGGTTAGACCCACATATCTGCACACAGATTTAGGACTGGAAACTTGGGTCTTGTTAAGTCATGCTTAGTTACTAAAAGGGCTGGACTTTGCTCTGCTTTTTTCATATTTTACTGTGACACAGTTCAACTAATGATAATAGAGTATGTATGCTAAGCTGGGGTGGAATTAATGCATGATCAGCACCAGGCATCTGCAAGTTGAATAGATGTGTCATAATGAATCAGCATTCAGCAGTGTTAGAAATTAGCAAACTAGTCAACATTTTATTTTGTGATTGCACCTAAATGGGATTGTCTCTACTTTCCCATGGTGTTATTGAAAGAAACTGGTTTGCCACACCTGTCTTCCTAATCAATACAACCAATTGATCTTGACATTGTCACATGACTGTAGTGTTTTGAGGTCAACTCATACATGGAGTTACGTATATAGATTAGTTTATTTTATAAATTATATGTATATATATAAAAACAACAAGTAAAACAGATGGTTAAATTTTATATTGCTTTTTTCATAATATCCCATGATATTTTGAAAACAAAAATATATAAATGTATCATCATCTACTGATTTAGTATATACAGTATTTAGCATTACACATTGCATGGGCATTTAGGAAATATTCATCTTTTTATGTAGCCAAAATTTGTAAAATAATCATGCAATAAGTAATACATAGTACACATGTATGTGTTTCTGGAAACAGTTTCCTCAGAAACCAGCATTTAAGGCTAAATGGTAGAAAGGGACTAAAGGTTTCTCCTGGCTAAGAAACAAATATATGGCACAGTGGCTATAGCTTCAGATGCTCAGCTACAAGACCCCATGTTTGAATCATTACATTGCTCCAGTTAACTCAGCTGTATGACTGAGTACCTGGCTGTAGACAGTGATGAATATTTGTGTATGAATAGTCTATGTGCATTAAAATGCAGCATGGCAGAATGCTGTCTAGAGAAGTTGAAATGGTGTATGAATGAACATGTCTGTGTGTTGAGCAATTCTGAGAACTGCATACTGTGCTGTAAAAACATATAAACATTGAAAAGTCATAATCATTAAACCTGGTAATGAGTACTTGTTTTGCATTCTCTATTTTTTTAATAGCGTGATTACACATGGACACAAATAATTAATGATGTTAAACACAGTTACCGCCCCAAGCCGGTGTTTGCCAACTGATTAGTGGCCAACGTTTGCATGTATAAATAGATTGACAAATGAGATGTGGGTACATTCCTGTGTTTGTCAGCTAAATTTGCGTGTCTCCAGTTTGTCATGCGTGTTGCAATATGTGTAAATGTCAAGTAAGACAAAGTAGTCCCCAAAGGCTAGTTTGTGTGTTGTGAAATAATATGTGTAACTGGAGTGTATTTCCCGGCTGTGTAGAGTTTATCTCCCTGCACACTTAGGCTGTTCATAAACTCCTGGTTGGGATTATGGGATCAGTTCTGACAAAATAGGTATAATGTTTAACAAGTGCACTTTTGTATACCAGTACTTGTATCATTTAAAGATTTTTAAAGAAAATAATTGAGATATTTGCACGCCTGCGTCATTATTGACCATAAGACAAGATCTATGTTTTCATTACTTTATAGCACACCAGCACATACCTAATAAAACCATATTTTACATCTAAAGTAATTTTAAAATAAAATGTCTCATATGCGAAGTGTAATTTTAAAGTGCAATTAATAATCCTTTGGCAACATGACATGTCTGCCATGTCTGCTTGTGGCTGTCTCACTGGGTGCTTTAGATGGACTGTTTGTAATTTAAAGGGCTGATGTCAGCCGTGATAAGTAGCCAAAGTGAATGAGTTTATAATGACAGGCATTGTTCGGTATGCAGCGTGTAGTTCCATGTGGTGTCTGTCTGTGTCTGTTTCTGCCATGTGGACATTGACTTTAATTTTTGAATTTAGAAATTACAGATGTAATATACAGTCAGCTCTAAGTCCCCAGTGCTTAATATACTATATAGTGCATCCTTGCATATAGCTGTGGCTGTATTGCCCACTGCCCTGATGCGTTAGACTAATGGAACATAGCAGTTAATATACATCTTTAGTGGCTTTGCAATCTTGTAATTAACAGTTGTCGACTAATCCATGTACTACTTATTGTAAGGCTAAATTATATATTGTGACATAAATAGTTCTGTAGGCAGGGTATAGTTTACTATATGGTATACCATAATGGTGCTACCTTCCCCTAGACTGTAGTGGGAATGGTTAATATATAACACTGAGCTTCTCATAGGTTGTTCACTGCAGAAACCACACACCACCTCACTGCAATGCTTGCCCCTGGCGCTCTTACCAGGACCAGTATTAAACACTGCCAGACTAGCATTAAAGTCATTATCCCCAAATAAACTTTTAGACCTAGCTATCTAGTTATGCCCCATGTGTGGGGCATAACCGGATTTGGTGTGTGGTAGGCCTACAAACTATTAAATAACTCCCCCAAAGCCATAGGTTTATAGAACTGGTATATAGCTATGCCTACATAGTACTCTCAGCTGCTTATCAGGTAAGCCGTCCAGAAATAATCAAACAAATTGATCATTGTCTGGTGAACTAGTCTATTCTTCCTTTGTAGAAGGATCAACAGTAGAACCAAATTTATAATCCATTAACTTGATGTGTTCTGTGGTAATACTGTCCAAACCTGGTAACCTATGTTAATCTCTTGATAACGTGTCGTCCATCAGTTCAACAGCGTCAAGAAAGATTCCAGTATTACCAGGATTTAATGCAATCATAGTGAACTTTATCAAATCGGCTATCCTTCACACCATTAAATATGTTTTCATTATGATATTTCCACATCTACATCACTGTGTGTATCATATATAGTCTTTGGACATTTTACTTGACTATTAGCGTGATTCTTAATTTCATTCCAGAACTTTCTATAATGATCTTTTTGACATAACCTTTCTGCAATGCTTTCTCTCCTGTTTACAGTTTCTGATTGCATGCATTAAATTATTGATTCTAAATACCTTTGTGACATTTTAAATATCACCATGTCTAGATTTGCAAGCCAGCACACACCATGCGTTGCACTGTGATGATCTTTCACACTCTCATTCCAAAATGATTGTACTTACAAACACTTTTCCAATTTGTTAGGAGTGTAACCAGACCTCCTTAATGAAATTACAAGAGAATTAACCAAATTATAAAAGAAAAGTCACCAATGTCATCATGGTGACTACATTGTGTGACCATTAGGATCGTTGCATTTAACACCATGTGGAACCATCAATTTACACAATTGAGCATTCATGCATTCCCTGTAAGCATCAATGTCGTGTGGGTGTTGTGTGTCCCAGTGGGTGACTTGCTGTTGTTCATTGGTGCCTCACCACCAACACATTCAGACACAATCAGCTATCAGTCCCAGTGGGTGACTTGCTGTTGTTCATTGGTGCCCCACCACCAACACATTCAGACACAATCAGCTGTCAGTCCCAGTGGGTGACTTGCTGTTGTTCATTGGTGCCCCACCACCAACACATTCAGACACAATCAGCTGTCAGTCCCAGTGGGTGACTTGCTGTTGTTCATTGGTGCCCCACCACCAACACATTCAGACACAATCAGCTGTCAGTCCCAGTGGGTGACTTGCTGTTGTTCATTGGTGCCCCACCACCAACACATTCAGACACAATCAGCTGTCAGTCCCAGTGGGTGACTTGCTGTTGTTCATTGGTGCCCCACCACCAACACATTCAGACACAATCAGCTATCAGTCCCAGTGGGTGACTTGCTGTTGTTCATTGGTGCCCCACCACCAACACATTCACACACAATCAGCTGTCAGTCCCAGTGGGTGACTTGCTGTTGTTCATTGGTGCCCCACCACCAACACATTCACACACAATCAGCTGTCAGTCCCAGTGGGTGACTTGCTGTTGTTCATTGGTGCCCCACCACCAACACATTCAGACACAATCAGCTATCAGTCCCAGTGGGTGACTTGCTGTTGTTCATTGGTGCCCCACCACCAACACATTCACACACAATCAGCTGTCAGTCCCAGTGGGTGACTTGCTGTTGTTCATTGGTGCCCCACCACCAACACATTCACACACAATCAGCTGTCAGTCCTCAATGACAGTGGCAGATTATCATAATTAATACAATCAGAAAGAATAATATACATAACATCAGTTTGCTTTATTCAAAAAAGCCCGTTCATTATATAAAACAGTTCAATTTTAAGGTTAACGTTTAAAAGGTGCCATTGCAATTCTTGTTCACAGCAAATGCATTTGCCTTTAAGCTAGCCTGTTTGATACTGTAGAACATGATTATTTCTGAATAGACTGCCATGTAACCAATATTAATTGCACCAAGATGGCGCCATGCAGTACTACAGTGTTTAATGAAATAGGTAAGTTGTATTAAAATTTAAGTTCATAGATATTTATGGGTAATTTAAGTTCATAGATTCCCCATAAATAGCATTCCCCATAAATAGCGCCATGATATGTCACACATGCCTACATCTTTTCTCTGTACCTGTTAATACCTGTTTAATTTGAAACTTGAGACCACAACATATTTTCACTACTGTTTGTAGCAACCAAGCTATTTGATGTTGAGGTTATTTCCACACAGTGACTACTGCAAGCTGTGTGATGGTGCAGACGTCTGCTCACTTGTTTCTCTTCTGCACAAAAGCAAGTGCAATGTAATCTCGGTAGATTGGTTACTAGACACACAAATAATCTCTTCTGTAATTAATGATCACATACTTGATTACAGTTTTGAGCTCTAGATTCACCTGGGCAGATTTAATTGGCCTGCCGCTTGGAAACAAGATACTGGTGTGTGTGGTCAGTCAGGTGATGTCTTGTAGTGGACAGGACATACTCTACAGGGGGCACTCAGTTATGTAGGACAGTTGTTAATTAGATAAACAAACTCTTGAGTACATATCATATGACATGCCGGGTACAGGGGGCTACAGGGGGATTAATTTTATTTGCACTGTCTCATGTACCTACAAATGCACAATATTGATAACCATTCCAGCTACGTACACTAAGCCACCCATATGATTGATCTTTACCTCCACAAACCCCTCTTTCTGGTGTCCAACTTCACCAATCTTGTCTTATTAATCTCCAGGCTATTTTTATAGAACATCTACCACCCTGTGGGTAGTTTTGTTCTTGCTGCACTCCTTGTAATGTGTCTTCTCCACTAATATCACAGAATCGCTAGATACATCCAACAAACTGCTATGGCCAACTGGGCCTGTGAATTGTGGCAGTTGCGGGCATGATAGAATATTCACCAGTCACTGGCCTATGGTTGTGTTGACCACATGTATGGACACATGTAAACATGTCCATGTACAGACACAGTTAAAACCCAGTGTCACTCGCCTGCTCCATCTTTCCATGTAGCACTCATTAGAAGCAACAGCAATTTGTGACCATTAATATGATATATATTTCCATGCAGTGCACCTAAATTGGACTAGAGCAACCAAGACTAAGTCGGTTTATTGCCCATAATCATAAAACATCACTGCCTCATTCCTATAAATCTTTGAGATGACATTATGCTGGCACTCTCTGTGACACCTGTCAACAGATCTTGTTTGTGCTTCTACTCCACAGAGCAGTTCTTACAGTGTGTTTTCTATGCTACAAATACATGTTGACCTCCAGGTGTATGTTCCAGCTGATGTCGTTGGTTGGAGACTTAATGAAAGAAATGCAAAAACTGAAGCAAGAAAATGAACAGCTGAAAAAAGATACACAAGATTTAAAGGCATCAGTAAGTAGATTCGTCTGCATGAATTGTAAGCATAAATGTCTGCCCATGTATTCATGATGTAATAGTGAACAAATAATTGAAAAATGTACTAGAATTGCATAATTATAACAAATAAATCTTGCTATTGTCCACACAGCTATCATGATTATGGTGTGGTGTGTGTTGAATAACAATCTTGGATGTGTTCGCAGGGAGATGACATGTTGAAGAAGCTGCAGGAATTGTCCGACCTCTACGTAAGTCACTTCATGTGCTCACTCGTGACTTTTTTCAATAACTATAAGATACCTCTTCATTAATTTATTATGCTTTTTGGTTAGTACTTTTTGTTATTTTTCTTTTCGTATTGACATCCATTTGTTTCACAATTGTGATGGTTGATATTACATGCCATTTACTAGTTGCTTCTAGGTTTACTGTATCAAAAGATGATAATTTTGCATATAAATAGTGTCTCTTCTATTTTTGTCTTACAAAACAATGTGTAACTTGTGTACCATCTGCACAACAAGCTTATGTGAATCACTTAGAGCTTGCTGCCATGTGGATTATTAATTATGCAGCCCGATTATAATAACTATTCATGATCATTAACATTAAACACAGTGAAGTTGTCGGCTAAAACTGAAGTACAACAAACTGAACCGAATATTCATGACCATGCCTTATATGGATATTATAGGCGGAGCCAAACTAGAAACTTATATATAATTTTTTTAAATGTTGTAAATTATTAATAAAACATGTTTGTAAATATATTTAGGCATAGAATTATATGAAATAATTGTGTTAACAGGATTAATTATATATTGCATACATAACAAAAAGCTAAACAATGTTAAAATGTTGTCCTTTTAGTAGAATATCTATAAGTTTGGTTGCTAGGGAAGAGTGGTGTAATGTTTAATCAGTTTAATCAGTTTAATCTACTCAGCTTCATTTTATTATTGTCTTGTCCTAGGATGATTATCCTTTGTGATACTGTCAATTGTTTGTCATCAAATCCCTGGGGACATAATTTCTCACCCATTTGATAGTTTGTTTTAACATCCTTGCTGTAACACAATGACTTATTGTGTTATTTACTTAACGACAACTTATTTATTCCACCACTACCTAACATCAGTAACATTCAGCCACAAAGATGTTTCATTAACTGCATGGGGACTGTTCATGCACATGTACCCAGGGGGTAGCCAACACTGCATGGAGACTGTTCATGCACATGTACCCAGGGGGTAGCCATCACTGCATGGAGACTGTTCATGCACATGTACCCAGGGGGTAGCCATCACTGCATGGAGACTGTTCATGCACATGTACCCAGGGGGTAGCCATCACTGCATGGAGACTGTTCATGCACATGTACCCAGGGGGTAGCCGTCACTGCACGGAGACTGTTCATGCACATGTACCCAGGGGGTAGCCATCACTGCATGGAGACTGTTCATGCACATGTACCCAGGGGGTAGCCATCACTGCATGGAGACTGTTCATGCACATGTACCCAGGGGGTAGCCTCACTGCATGGAGACTGTTCATGCACATGTACCCAGGGGGTAGCCATCACTGCATGGAGACTGTTCATGCACATGTACCCAGGGGGTAGCCATCACTGCATGGAGACTGTTCATGCACATGTACCCAGGGGGTAGCCATCACTGCACGGAGACTGTTCATGCACATGTACCCAGGGGGTAGCCATCACTGCACGGAGACTGTTCATGCACATGTACCCAGGGGGTAGCCATCACTGCATGGAGACTGTTCATGCACATGTACCCAGGGGGTAGCCATCACTGCATGGAGACTGTTCATGCACATGTACCCAGGGGGTAGCCATCACTGCATGGAGACTGTTCATGCACATGTACCCAGGGGGTAGCCATCACTGCATGGAGACTGTTCATGCACATGTACCCAGGGGGTAGCCATCACTGCATGGAGACTGTTCATGCACATGTACCCAGGGGGTAGCCATCACTGCATGGAGACTGTTCATGCACATGTACCCAGGGGGTAGCCATCACTGCACGGAGACTGTTCATGCACATGTACCCAGGGGGTAGCCGTCACTGCACGGAGACTGTTCATGCACATGTACCCAGGGGGTAGCCATCACTGCATGGAGACTGTTCATGCACATGTACCCAGGGGGTAGCCATCACTGCATGGAGACTGTTCATGCACATGTACCCAGGGGGTAGCCGTCACTGCACGGAGACTGTTCATGCACATGTACCCAGGGGGTAGCCGTCACTGCACGGAGACTGTTCATGCACATGTACCCAGGGGGTAGCCGTCACTGCACGGAGACTGTTCATGCACATGTACCCAGGGGGTAGCCGTCACTGCATGGAGACTGTTCATGCACATGTACCCAGGGGGTAGCCGTCACTGCATGGAGACTGTTCATGCACATGTACCCAGGGGGTAGCCGTCACTGCACGGAGACTGTTCATGCACATGTACCCAGGGGGTAGCCGTCACTGCACGGAGACTGTTCATGCACATGTACCCAGGGGGTAGCCATCACTGCATGGAGACTGTTCATGCACATGTACCCAGGGGGTAGCCATCACTGCACGGAGACTGTTCATGCACATGTACCCAGGGGGTAGCCATCACTGCATGGAGACTGTTCATGCACATGTACCCAGGGGGTAGCCATCACTGCATGGAGACTGTTCATGCACATGTACCCAGGGGGTAGCCATCACTGCATGGAGACTGTTCATGCACATGTACCCAGGGGGTAGCCATCACTGCATGGAGACTGTTCATGCACATGTACCCAGGGGGTAGCCGTCACTGCATGGAGACTGTTCATGCACATGTACCCAGGGGGTAGCCATCACTGCATGGAGACTGTTCATGCACATGTACCCAGGGGGTAGCCATCACTGCACGGAGACTGTTCATGCACATGTACCCAGGGGGTAGCCATCACTGCACGGAGACTGTTCATGCACATGTACTTCTGCAAGTTAAACAGTGTTCCATGTGTTTTACAGAATCTGATGAACAGCCAGTTCAATGACCTTCCAAATCCAGACTTATTCAACAGTTTTGTGACATGGCCTGGACTTGAGGATGCATTGAAAGGAATCCGACAAGAATTATCAGACCAGACTAGACCAAAGTCTCCGATGGCTGTAAGTAAACCTCTGTCAGAAGTGTGCCTTTACACCCCGCTGTTGCTTGATAACATAACCCTGAGCTTGTTTGATACACGGATTACATAAGACTATAATTGGTACTTTTTGTACCAGTAGAAGTAAAATAATCATGTACTGCAGAAATAAAATGAAAAATAAAGCATTGCAAAATAGACAGTAACCACAAGCTCACAGTGATCACCAATTAACATCACAACAAAGATATCAAAATTATTCAGTATCTAACATTGCTGATTTAAATGTACTGTATTGTTATTATCATAGTTTTATCCTAGTCTTATCTACCTACTCCCATAGACAGATACTGTTTCAGTCATAACAAACTCTGTTACCTAGCAGCCAGCTCCGTCACAAAGGCCTGTGTCAGCGGCTAGTTCCGGTAAGCCAGAGTCGCGGCCGGTGTCAGGCCATGTGTCAGCAAGAGGCTCTGTCACTTCGTCCCGTGCTTCCACACCCGGGCCATCCAACGAACTTCAGGAAATTCTGGAGAAACTTGGTAAACTTGGTACGGAACACAAGAAGCTGGAAGGCCGTGTGACCACATTGGAGGTGAGTGCTGCCACGTAGACAGAGAGCTAAGTCTACACACGTGGACATTAATGATGTCACCTAGATAGAGAATATTAAATAACATTTTAAAAATGACCTCATTATAGGCATTCTCTTAATCATGAACAATGAGAAAGTCGTCTACATATGGCGGGACTTGCCGCAAAGCTAAGGAGGATACATTTTACACTTTGGAAAATGTAAAACATGTCCTGCACTAGTAGTGCAAGAAAAAAAGCTGTCCATTATATATACACAGGATGCTCAAAGTGAGCTCGGACAAGTTATGAGTGTAGTCACAGATCATGTAACTTGCCATTGTAATATACTCTAGGCAGTCTGTCCAGCTACGCCAAGCTGCCTAGACACATATTACAACCTGATGACTCCACCAGTAACTCAGATACCATTTAATAGTCCTGCATTCGTGCAATGGTACCGACATGATAGCACTTTATTCAGAGGAAATATTATTCGCTTTGAGGTGCCTGCCAGTGACAGGTTGACTGTATGTGATGGTTTGGTCCAAATTAAATGACCCTAATATATGCAATAGCCAGGTTACCATTATGGACAGATAGTGCATGGGCAGTGGACACTAATAGGACGTCTTGTGGCACTTTCAGAAATGACTGTTATATTCTACTTATTATTAAAGACGGGTGGCTGCTAAGACAGGTTTTACTGTAATTTAGCATACTGACAGAATTTTGAATGTTCCCATGGTGTTTAATGAACTAAATATTTCTGTACACAACTTCAATTTTAATGGCAGATATAGTTTTATTTAGACCATAGAATATAATTATGTTGGTTATTAAGTAAGATGTACTAAATACAATTTATTCTGTTACAGTTTAATTTTTATTTGAGATTTTGTTGCCTTTGACAGTTCCAAGATACTAGAAATATACTGGTTTACTTGTTTAACTTTTAGGCTAAAATGAAGAACAAAGTTGATCGTGACGGACTAGGTAAGTAAAATCAGTCATAAGGTAAATGTACCAATTGTCAGACAATACCATTCATTAGACACTTTGTTTTATTCCAATAAAATGACATTAGAATAAATGACACCAATTAATGCCACACTTATCATAATGTCTTTAATTCTAAACATTAGTGTCGTCACTAGGCAAGTAATATTGGTGTCTTGGTGATGTCTGATCTATCCAGTATCACACTATATGTCTGGTATATGTCCAGTATCACACTATATGTCTGGTATATGTCCAGTATCACACTATCTGCCTGGTATATGTCCAGTATCACACTATATGCCTGGTATATGTCCAGTATCACACTATATGCCTGGTATATGTCCAGTATCACACTATATGCCTGGTATATGTCCAGTATCACACTATATGTCTGGTATATGTCCAGTATCACACTATCTGCCTGGTATATGTCCAGTATCACACTATATGCCTGGTATATGTCCAGTATCACACTATATGCCTGGTATATGTCCAGTATCACACTATATGTCTGGTATATGTCCAGTATCACACTATATGTCTGGTATATGTCCAGTATCACACTATATGCCTGGTATCTGTCCAGTATCACACTATATGTCTGGTATATGTCCAGTATCACACTATATGCCTGGTATTGTCCAGTATCACACTATATGTCTGGTATATGTCCAGTATCACACTATATGTCTGGTATATGTCCAGTATCACACTATATGTCTGGTATATGTCCAGTATCACACTATATGTCTGGTATATGTCCAGTATCACACTATATGTCTGGTATATGTCCAGTATCACACTATATGTCTGGTATATGTCCAGTATCACACTATATGTCTGGTATATGTCCAGTATCACACTATATGTCTGGTATATGTCCAGTATCACACTATATGTCTGGTATATGTCCAGTATCACACTATATGTCTGGTATATGTCCAGTATCACACTATATGTCTGGTATATGTCCAGTATCACACTATATGTCTGGTATATGTCCAGTATCACACTATATGTCTGGTATATGTCCAGTATCACACTATATGTCTGGTATATGTCCAGTATCACACTATATGTCTGGTATATGTCCAGTATCACACTATATGTCTGGTATATGTCCAGTATCACACTATATGCCTGGTATATGTCCAGTATTACACTATATGTCTGGTATATGTCCAGTATCACACTATATGTCTGGTATATGTCCAGTATCACACTATATGTCTGGTATATGTCCAGTATCACACTATATGTCTGGTATATGTCCAGTATCACACTATATGTCTGGTATATGTCCAGTATCACACTATATGTCTGGTATATGTCCAGTATCACACTATATGCCTGGTATATGTCCAGTATCACACTATATGTCTGGTATATGTCCAGTATCACACTATATGTCTGGTATATGTCCAGTATCACACTATATGTCTGGTATATGTCCAGTATCACACTATATGCCTGGTATATGTCCAGTATCACACTATATGTCTGGTATATGTCCAGTATCACACTATATGTCTGGTATATGTCCAGTATCACACTATATGTCTGGTATATGTCCAGTATCACACTATATGCCTGGTATATGTCCAGTATCACACTATATGTCTGGTATATGTCCAGTATCACACTATATGTCTGGTATATGTCCAGTATCACACTATATGTCTGGTATATGTCCAGTATCACACTATATGTCTGGTATATGTCCAGTATCACACTATATGCCTGGTATATGTCCAGTATCACACTATATGTCTGGTATATGTCCAGTATCACACTATATGTCTGGTATATGTCCAGTATCACACTATATGTCTGGTATATGTCCAGTATCACACTATATGTCTGGTATATGTCCAGTATCACACTATATGTCTGGTATATGTCCAGTATCACACTATATGCCTGGTATATGTCCAGTATCACACTATATGCCTGGTATATGTCCAGTATCACACTATATGTCTGGTATATGTCCAGTATCACACTATATGTCTGGTATATGTCCAGTATCACACTATATGCCTGGTATATGTCCAGTATCACACTATATGTCTGGTATATGTCCAGTATCACACTATATGTCTGGTATATGTCCAGTATCACACTATATGCCTGGTATATGTCCAGTATTACACTATATGTCTGGTATATGTCCAGTATCACACTATATGTCTGGTATATGTCCAGTATCACACTATATGTCTGGTATCTGTCCAGTATCACACTATATGTCTGGTATATGTCCAGTATCACACTATATGCCTGGTATATGTCCAGTATCACACTATATGTCTGGTATATGTCCAGTATCACACTATATGCCTGGTATATGTCCAGTATCACACTATATGCCTGGTATTGTCCAGTATCACACTATATGCTGGTATATGTCCAGTATCACACTATATGTCTGGTATATGTCCAGTATCACACTATATGCCTGGTATATGTCCAGTATCACACTATATGTCTGGTATATGTCCAGTATCACACTATATGCCTGGTATATGTCCAGTATCACACTATATGCCTGGTATATGTCCAGTATCACACTATATGTCTGGTATATGTCCAGTATCACACTATATGTCTGGTATATGTCCAGTATCACACTATATGTCTGGTATATGTCCAGTATCACACTATATGCCTGGTATATGTCAGTATCACACTATATGTCTGGTATATGTCCAGTATCACACTATATGTCTGGTATATGTCCAGTATCACACTATATGTCTGGTATATGTCCAGTATCACACTATATGTCTGGTATATGTCCAGTATCACACTATATGCCTGGTATATGTCCAGTATCACACTATATGTCTGGTATATGTCCAGTATCACACTATATGCCTGGTATCTGTCCAGTATCACACTATATGCCTGGTATATGTCCAGTATCACACTATATGCCTGGTATATGTCCAGTATCACACTATATGTCTGGTATATGTCCAGTATCACACTATATGCCTGGTATCTGTCCAGTATCACACTATATGCCTGGTATATGTCCAGTATCACACTATATGTGCCTGGTATATGTCCAGTATCACACTATATGTCTGGTATATGTCCAGTATCACACTATATGTCTGGTATATGTCCAGTATCACACTATATGTCTGGTATATGTCCAGTATCACACTATATGTCTGGTATATGTCCAGTATCACACTATATGCCTGGTATATGTCCAGTATCACACTATATGCCTGGTATATGTCCAGTATCACACTATATGTCTGGTATATGTCCAGTATCACACTATATGCCTGGTATCTGTCCAGTATCACACTATATGCCTGGTATATGTCCAGTATCACACTATATGTCTGGTATATGTCCAGTATCACACTATATGCCTGGTATATGTCCAGTATCACACTATATGTCTGGTATATGTCCAGTATCACACTATATGTCTGGTATATGTCCAGTATCACACTATATGTCTGGTATCTGTCCAGTATCACACTATATGTCTGGTATATGTCCAGTATCACACTATATGCTGGTATATGTCCAGTATCACACTATATGTCTGGTATATGTCCAGTATCACACTATATGTCTGGTATATGTCCAGTATCACACTATATGCCTGGTATATGTCCAGTATCACACTATATGTCTGGTATATGTCCAGTATCACACTATATGTCTGGTATATGTCCAGTATTACACTATATGTCTGGTATCTGTCCAGTATCACACTATATGCCTGGTATATGTCCAGTATCACACTATATGCCTGGTATATGTCCAGTATTACACTATATGTCTGGTATATGTCCAGTATCACACTATATGTCTGGTATATGTCCAGTATCACACTATATGTCTGGTATATGTCCAGTATCACACTATATGCCTGGTATATGTACAGTATCACACTATATGCCTGGTATATGTCCAGTATCACACTATATGTCTGGTATATGTCCAGTATCACACTATATGTCTGGTATATGTCCAGTATCACACTATATGTCCTGGTATCATGTCCAGTATCACACTATATGTCTGGTATATGTCCAGTATCACACTATATGCCTGGTATCTGTCCAGTATCACACTATATGCCTGGTATATGTCCAGTATCACACTATATGCCTGGTATATGTCCAGTATCACACTATATGCCTGGTATATGTCCAGTATCACACTATATGTCTGGTATATGTCCAGTATCACACTATATGCCTGGTATATGTCCAGTATCACACTATATGCCTGGTATCTGTCCAGTATCACACTATATGCCTGGTATATGTCCAGTATCACACTATATGCCTGGTATCTGTCCAGTATCACACTATATGCCTGGTATCTGTCCAGTATCACACTATATGCCTGGTATATGTCCAGTATCACACTATATGCCTGGTATATGTCCAGTATCACATTATATGTCTGGTATATGTCCAGTATCACACTATATGCCTGGTATATGTCCAGTATCACACTATATGTCTGGTATCTGTCCAGTATCACACTATATGTCTGGTATATGTCCAGTATCACACTATATGCCTGGTATCTGTCCAGTATCACACTATATGCCTGGTATATGTCCAGTATCACACTATATGTCTGGTATATGTCCAGTATCACACTATATGTCTGGTATATGTCCAGTATCACACTATATGTCTGGTATATGTCCAGTATCACACTATATGTCTGGTATATGTCCAGTATCACACTATATGTCTGGTATATGTCCAGTATCACACTATATGCCTGGTATCTGTCCAGTATCACACTATATGTCTGGTATATGTCCAGTATCACACTATATGCCTGGTATATGTCCAGTATCACACTATATGCCTGGTATCTGTCCAGTATCACACTATATGTCTGGTATATGTCCAGTATCACACTATATGCCTGGTATCTGTCCAGTATCACATATATGTCTGGTATATGTCCAGTATCACATTATATGCCTGGTATATGTCCAGTATCACACTATATGCCTGGTATATGTCCAGTATCACACTATATGTCTGGTATATGTCCAGTATCACACTATATGTCTGGTATATGTCCAGTATCACACTATATGTCTGGTATATGTCCAGTATCACACTATATGTCTGGTATATGTCCAGTATCACACTATATGTCTGGTATATGTCCAGTATCACACTATATGTCTGGTATATGTCCAGTATCACACTATATGCCTGGTATATGTCCAGTATCACACTATATGTCTGGTATATGTCCAGTATCACACTATATGCCTGGTATATGTCCAGTATCACACTATATGCCTGGTATATGTCCAGTATCACACTATATGTCTGGTATATGTCCAGTATCACACTATATGTCTGGTATATGTCCAGTATCACACTATATGCCTGGTATCTGTCCAGTATCACACTATATGTCTGGTATATGTCCAGTATCACACTATATGTCTGGTATATGTCCAGTATTACACTATATGCCTGGTATATGTCCAGTATCACACTAAAAAACATCCGCGAAACTATCATGAGAGTCAAGTAGCTCGTGTAAATGAGCACGCTGTCTCTCAGTGAAATTGGGTTACCCGGTAGTTGCTATGTCAACCACATCCTATGTAAACGAAAACAATTAACTACTTTACTTTTAACCCACCCTTTACTACAAAAGTTACCTGAAACTTCTCAGTGTCTAGGTCGAAATGTAAAATTTATGCTTTACTTGGTAGTGGGCCAAATGTCATATAAATGAATGTCCGAAAACGTTTATGTCTAACATGATTGTCTGACTTTGATGGCACTGATGTTGTTATTGTGTCATCTCTAGAAGGTCTTGGAGGCCACTCAGACGATCTGGAGAAGCGAATAAAAGGCTTGGAAGAACAAATGTCTAACATGAAGCGACTTCGGGAAAAGGTAACTTGTGTGGAAACTTAATAAATGTGATAATATGGCAAGAACTTGTATTTTATATGTCTCTGGATATCTGAATCTGAGCTTCTGAAGACAAATGCTTCTTTTACCACATTTTTATATGTTGCTGTTGTTTGTTTGCTACGTTGACTAACAAAACACTTATCGTTGTGTTTTGATAATGACTAATACTAGGCATGGCTTGAAGTGGTTGTGAACAGTTTGCTTTTGTGTTTGTCATTTTCTTTTAGTTTTTTTCTTTCAGAATATTTCTCTACCTTGTTAATATCATATCATTTATTTTCAGTGTATGTATTGTTTTATTGCTGCTTTGATGTGTTATTCATTCAGGTTCAGAATCTACAATTTCCCATCTTAACTTTTTTATTGGAGGCACATGTTTTTGGGGTGAGATAGTTGATGTCTTACAAGGAGCTTGGCTTTGAGAAGTGACAGAAGAAGAAGAAAAGAAGAAGAGAGCAATGATGTGTGTTTAGACCGTGAGCCAGTATTGGAAGGACACACTAGAGCACTGAGCACTGATATACGACTGAGAGTGAAATGAAATATTGTTAGCCTTGATATGAAACAACTGCATAGCTGCTGATTTTCATGTTTTAATGATCGTTTGTCATGTTTGGTTGGCCAGTCTAACAACTGATACAAGTTTAAAGTAACAGTCTATTTGTTATTAATAAGTTTGATGAAATGATACTATAAGTGTCTATTATGTCATTTTATCCTGCATCTTCATAGATTTGGACTGATTTGTAACACATTTTACTTCACTATCATCATCTTACTTGTTGTAGTTCTCTGTTCAGCAGCTAGTGACTTGACCACAATCATGCCTACACTTGTCATATGACATGTCACATTTGTCCTGCTGATGTTGACTCTCTGTCACATTCCATTGTTTTTCTGATGCTATGTTTCTGTGTCCCCATAATAGTCCTTCTTTTGGTCACTTTCTATCTTCTCACACGTTGTGTTCTGTGCTGTTGTGTGCACTGTGTGATGTGTCTCCAGTTTGGTGATCTTGCTGTAGCTCTGTTCCCTTCTCTAACTTACTGTAGCCCTGTTCCCTGCTCTAACCCTGTTTCCTCTTTCCCCTAGTCACCCTCATTCCAACCCACGCTCACTTACACCATGTCGAAGGAAGCACCGACACTGTCACCAACCAAGAGTGCACAATCTGTACCATCACTGCCAAAACTGCACACCCCAACCACTCCGCGAACACCATCCCCCCCGTTGGAGCCCCCTGACAGCAAGTCAGGTGCCACAATGCTCGTGGGAACACCAGTCAGCATAGGCAACAATGTAGACCTAATTTACAAGGACCTAGTGGAGACCCTGGACCAGCAGAACATGCTGAAAGCAGCGATACAGAAGTGTCGCGAGGACATTGACATGCTACTGGATAAGGATCCAAGCTTACAACAAACACTCGACAGACTAAATGAAATGATGAAGGAACTCGAAGCAAAAGCAGCAATGAGTGCTGATGGTGACAAAGTAGTTGAACACCGGCTAGATGACATTGACAAGTTATTAGAGAGCCTGCAAGAGATGATCCTCAGTACGACTGAGCCAGAGCAAGAGCAAGAGCCCGAGTCAGAGGAGGTGACTCTGGATGCAACCATGATGCCAACTGGAGACTACGATATCGATGCCACGAAAAATTTCAAAAATACATTAATGGAAAATTCTGCCGAAATCAAGAACCTTAAAAACCGCTTTCGAGTGATGAATAAAGAGTCAAATCGACAGTTGCATGAGGCGAAAGACCATTTGCAGAAACTTGGCGAAGACCTGCATAGGATGCAAAGGGAACTGCAGAAGATGCTCAATAAAAGTCAATCACAACAGGTTGTATAGTAGTTACAACATCATAAGACCATGCAACAACTAGAAGTTACAACATATTAAGGCCACATGACAACTAGTAGTTGCAATATTGTAAGACCATAACTAGCAATACTTGCACCGAGGAAAACCTTTTAAAAAATATCTCAAGAAAATCCTGCAAAGCAACAAACCATTAAGAAAGAAGATCTCTGTAAAACTAACTGCATCATTCATCTTCACAAATATGAAAAAGAAATTACACATTGATTGGATTGCATTGCCAGAGAGCTAACTAATCAACTGTAATATGCTTAATCAAATTTGGTTTATTTATGCAGGCTCATTCTAGACTTAGTTTGACTTTACTTTCCTAAGGGATATTCCAGATATGAATATATGGATGTGAGAGGTGTTTTTATTACAATTGTGCAGATGCACAGTGACTTCCTATATGTAGTAATAAATATGATTTTGTAAAGAGTAATATGAGATGGAGATCCAGCCTTTCACCCCTCCATATATATATATATATATATATGTCAGGAATAGCCTAAAGTTACTAATCATTCTAAAAGTAGTAACAGTGCTAACACCCACTACTTACGCTTTCTTTGCTTGCCAGTGCTTTTACTGCTTCAGTTAACTGTATTACTTATTTATGTAAGAATTACAACATCATTTCACTGATACAGTCTACCATGCAGTGTGTGTGTTCATGCATGTGTGTTAGCCTGTATGTTTGCATGTGTTTACTGGTGCATATTTAGAAAATTTGTTTATTCCATTTGCGAAAAGACAAGATTCCATTTTAAGACAATAGGCAATATTGAGCCACTGTCACATTGAGAGGTTTGTGTCTTCAGGACAGCGATGCCCTGAGTCGCATGCAGCAGGCCATTCTACAGCTGCAGGCGGAGTTGGATAGACTGAGTGTGAGCACACAACAACTCATTGACGACAACAACAACAAGCAGAAAGACATTGATGTGAGTCAGTCCCATTACTTATTGTCAACAGTCAGTCAAAGGAGTTATAGTCCATGGTAGTCTCGCTTAACCAACTGTCGGTCGGCTGCGGAACTACGCCAAGAAGACAGTCTGGTTACTTAGTAGGCTTTTGTTTGTTTATCTGCGTGATCTATACAATGCTGCCACCTCACGGACACTGGTTAATCCTGCCGTAATTTCTATCTTTATAAACAACTGCAAATTTTTATTTTTATTTATTTTGTGTTAATATAAGTTTAATTTTGAATAGTTTTTATAATAGATCATTATTTGACAAAAAGGTATCCTTAATTAATTTATATGTTATTCGTGTGGGGCTAAACAATGCTCCCACCTCACGGATAAACAACTGTAAATTGGAATATTTATACTTATTGTTGTGTTAATATAAATTCAGTGTTGAATACTTTTCATAGGATATCATTATCTTGTAAAAGTATATCGTTATTTTAATTTTTATTTCGTAGTTGGCCTGAGAGCCAATCAGCGTCTCTACCCTAATCTGGGGTAAGGCCTAACAAATGCAGAGCCTTTCTTTCCCCAGGCAGAGTTGAGGGGCTTAAAAGTGCTGTCACCTCACGGAGCATGGGTAACCGAGGATAATTCCATGGGTGCTAAGGAAGACAGTGAGAATACTTTCACCAATCATATTGATTAAATGGATATATCTGTCCAAGAAACTGTTTTATTTTAGGGATGTAGTTTGATCTGCATTTCCATCCTTTTGCTATTCCATAATAATATTGTGATACTGTAGTAATAGCAATCGTCTCCTGTTATGGTATTTGTCAGTCATTGGTGTGATGATTATGTTGCAGTCGTTGTACAAACACTGCAAGAAACTGGAGGAGAACAAGGCAGACAAGTTGTATGTGCAGAAGGAGGTCGACGTTGTAAGTGCCAGTGTTGTCAGTAGTTACTCATGATTATTACATTATATCACCATGTTAAAAAAAACTCCTTCACAATAAGTAACTGGTATTACAATAATGAACATAAAAAGGTAAAGGTACTGCTTATACAGCATGGCATGATGTGTCCAGTCATGGGGACTGTCCATGTGGTCATTTACATTTTAGCCTTCAGCCTCTTCATTCTAACACGTGGACTTCTTTGGGATAGGGGTACACTCTTGATACAGTTTGATGCAAGTACTGTTCACTTATGTGAAATGGTGCTAGAGGATGTAGGATGGTATTATGCTTTGCTGTTGCTTAATTCTATCTTGTGTGTTTATCAGAAAGCAGACAAGTCTCACTTGGATTCCAAAGTCAACAAGTCAACCTTTGATACCACTTTGGATGATCTGAATAAACTCATCAGCGACATTCTGGGGAAGCTGTCCGGCCATGTAAGTTGTCTTGCTAAATATGGGTGATATGACGGCTCATATATGTTCCTGAAGTACATTTGTAGTTGTGTTGGTTAGGTGTAATTGTGACAAACTGACAATGATCATAACATCTATAGATATTGTATTAGTTTTAAGTTCAACAAATGTTTATATTATACTGATACACAAAACTGTTTTAATTATACTTTTGTAAATTAGTTGTCAAAGAATACATCAAACAATATTGATCATCTACTCTTGTTTACTGCCAGGTCAATAATATACATAGTGTGTCATCATAGACACAGTGTTAACACAGTGCCACATGACAATGACATGTTTGTGACTTGCCCTCATATGACATTGTTTCTTACATGACTTTGAACTCTCCACAGGAGGAGGAGTGGAAGAAGGCTTTGGGCCAGTTGTCGAATGACATTGACGGCAAGTTGGACCGCCTTGAGTTCACTCCCATCAGAGAGGAGCTGGAGAGACAACTGAAGATGCTGAGTCGGAAGCTGAAGGCACTGGACATGGGCCAGTACTGTGAGGATGACGCAGCGGGCATCCGCAAGCAACTTATCCAGCGCTTCCACTGCATATCATGTGACCGTCAGGTGGGCCACGGCATCTCAACCAGTCAGACTATTTCTTTGAGCCAAGTTCAGTTTGTCTATTTATATAAGTTTTCTCCTTACTTATTCATGTCACCAACTCATTAATGTGGTGTTATAAAAGTTATCTTTCTTCTAACCGTCCAACCAAGATTAGCCCTACTAAGCATGATGTTTCATTGTTTTTTGTAGTTGATATAGTTAATTAATAACTAACTAATACTGTGTTATGTCATTTAAAACATGCTTAGTCAACATGTTTCTTTCCATATGATACATTTTTTTGCTTTGTCATTTCATAAATTTAATAATATTGAAGAAACCAGTAATAAAGAGTAGTTTTGCATGAACACTGCCCTGCCACTAGGTGGACATGATGCCTCAGCCACCCATGGCGTCTATTCCCAACCCAGCCGGGATGCCAGGGACTAGGTCAGCCCGACCCTACACTGTCTTTGAACTCGACCAAATACGGCAGCAAATGCGGAAGTAGGTCAACTGTAGTTTTGATGTACATAGAGTATGACATCAACATCAGTACGTTACTCATGTTGTAATGTAACCTAACATCTCAGCCCATGGAAACCCAATAACAAGTTTCCCCTCCAACATCCACCCAGCTGTTGTGAGGGGTGGTATATATTTTATTTTTGAAATACTTTTTAAATATTTGACATTACGCTGCTTCTCTTTGTTACACCATTATCTTTATCTGTGAGAATGCTTCTTCAGATAATAAGATCAACAACATGTTTAATATTTCAGAGAAGAAATTTATCAAACATGTTATTAACTTTCCATGGTCTAGATAAAGCATCATCATGGTTTGATTAACAGATCTGGTTTATGGTATCAACTTTGCTGGTGTTTGGTTTTTTATTCGGTAAACACACATAGTGCAATTTAAAATAGAGTACTTACAGATTGTTTTGCACTGTGGTTTGAGATGCACTATTAACCATGCATATGAATAATAATAAATACAGGGTTGATGAAAGCAAGCATTGGAGGATTCAATGATTGATTCCTGTCATACATGGCTATTTCACCAGAAAATGATATTGCATTTGCAGTTACCAGTATAGAAGTCCATCTCCTCGCAGGTAGAGTCGGCCAGCTGTTCTACTCGCATTCACGTTTGATCCAGTTCACTTGTTTTCGTTGTTGCTTTTATTTTGCCAGTTTCTGTAGCACTAAGATTGATATGTGATGCTACTGAGTGATTATAACACAAAGCAGTTCCATTTAACCAGCTTTTAATATTCATTTCAGCTGCTATTTATTCATATGCATTAACTAATTCATAGATCAGATGCTGATTTTAAAAGGTAGACTAATTGTAAATCCAAATAACCAGTGTCTGATATTTCCCTAGTTGCTATCTGTCACCACTGCGACAGACAGAGACTCGTTTCAACAGAAGGTCTTAGTAAGTCTCTTTAACTAACCCTACATTGTAGACACTTTGACAGTCTTAGTACCTGCTAGCTTCATTCTTGGTCTACATCGTTGCTTTTTTCCTAGAATTTCTATAGTTTCTGCTTTATTATATAGATATTTTCACATATTCAGTAGAAACATCCTGGCCAGCCACGGGTGACACACATGCATGTTGACATTTCACAAGATGTTTTGTTTATGACTCACCAGTGCGTGCAATCTCTTCTTGTTTAGTTGGAATTTAAATATAGTGGATATATAAATAAAATATTATTAATTGTTTAACAGTGTTGTGACAACAGAGTATGATTCATTTTGTTATTTTATAAAACATAGTAACTTAATGTTTTATACAGTGAAGAACACAATTTTAATCAAACTAAGAATTTGTTATATTCCGGGGTTAATTGTTATTGTGTGTGTTGTGTTGTGTTGTGTTGAAAAGCTGGCTATTGTGGTAACATTCTACTAAAACAATTGTTGAGCACATGCAAGTACTTATGTGTTGATGTGATTGTAAACATGTTTTTATTCTCATTGTTTTCTGGAGGATCAAGTAAGTATACTAGTTTTTTAAATGGTGTGGTTTTATTTTGCATTTATACACCTGTTAACCCTGTTCAGGTAGCACTGGATGAACCATGACTACTCGTACATCTTCACTTCACTTAACAACATTATCGTGACTACTCGTACATCTTCACTTCACTTAACAACATTATCGTGACTACTCGTACATCTTCACTTCACTTAACAACATTATCATGACTACTCGTACATCTTCACTTCACTTAACAACATTATCGTGACTACTCGTACATCTTCACTTCACTTAACAACATTATCGTGACTACTCGTACATCTTCACTTCACTTAACAACATTATCGTGACTACTCGTACATCTTCACTTCACTTAACAACATTATCGTGACTACTCGTACATCTTCACTTCACTTAACAACATTATCGTGAACTACTCGTACATCTTCACTTCACTTAACAACATTATCGTGACTACTCGTACATCTTCACTTCACTTAACAACATTATCGTGCACCTTACTCGTACTATCTTCACTTCACTTAACAACATTATCGTGACTACTCGTATATCTTCACTTCACTTAACAACATTATCGTGACTACTCGTATATCTTCACTTCACTTAACAACATTATCGTGACTACTCGTAATCTTCACTTCACTTAACAACATTATCGTGACTACTCGTATATCTTCACTTCACTTAACAACATTATCGTGACTACTCGTACATCTTCACTTCACTTAACAACATTATCGTGACTACTCGTACATCTTCACTTCACTTAACAACATTATCGTGACTACTCGTATATCTTCACTTCACTTAACAACATTATCGTGACTACTCGTATATCTTCACTTCACTTAACAACATTATCGTGACTACTCGTACATCTTCACTTCACTTAACAACATTATCGTGACTACTCGTACATCTTCACTTCACTTAACAACATTATCGTGACTACTCGTATATCTTCACTTCACTTAACAACATTATCGTGACTACTCGTACATCTTCACTTCACTTAACAACATTATCGTGACTACTCGTACATCTTCACTTCACTTAACAACATTATCGTGACTACTCGTATATCTTCACTTCACTTAACAACATTATCGTGACTACTCGTACATCTTCACTTCACTTAACAACATTATCGTGACTACTCGTATATCTTCACTTCACTTAACCACATTATTGTGGGGTTGCCACCATTCACAGATAAACACCTTTGAGTGAGTATTTTACTTGGTTACATGGCACGTAACAAATGCTTATATTATTATTATTAATTCAGAGGACATGCAAGCAAGGAAAACAAAAGTCCCAATAAATTCATCTTTATGACGTATGAAAAAACCTTTGGAGATATTTATCAGTTTTGTTTCTAAACACCTTTGCACTGCTAGCATTTGATGAGAGCAGTTTATTTCTCTTCTTCGTCTTCCATTAATGACCATCAGTCAACTTGCTGACCATTATTGTCATTGGTTTTAAGAGTTTTCCTTCTCAAGAATTAGCGAGTCCACTACAGGTTACACATTTACCCCCTGTGTGGGATCTTTTATTTCACCTGGCATAGACACCAGATAGAAGGGACCACTGGAACAAAATTGCCTAAATTTCAAAGCAGCAGCGATTGTGTCAACGATTGATAGTCCAGCACTCTACCACACAACCACTGCTCCCCATGTTCTAGTCTCTCTCTTGGACAATAGTGTGTAGAAACTATCCATATGGTCCCACCTGGCTGATGCCTTAGGCTCATATTTCCTTAATTGTGACAGTTCACAGACAGATATTGAGGAATATTATTAAGTGGAATTTTACAGTGCATTGTCTTAATAATGAACTATGCAATGCTTTTTAACACGAAATTTCCTTGACTTTTATTTATTAATGTATAATATCTGAGATGACAGATTTCACTGATCACTGTCATGTCTGTGAACTACCACAGTATCTGTATCTAGTTAATCTCTGTTTGATCTTAACCCTACTAACTAATGTCTGTTGTGCACCCTGTCTCTTCCTTGCCATTAGGCGCCATGTAGACCACACAGACATGTCAAATTATGAGCGTGCAATCCTCGCACGCCAACTTGCTAGACTGCGCATGCAGGATTTTAGGGCATTCGTTGTGCACTTTGGCAAAGACATGCAGGCAATGAGTAGGGGCCCTATGACGTAAGTCAAACACTGCTCAACAGTTCCAAGATAGATGTCTGTTAATATGTTCAGACAACACAAGTTACCTGTGTCAACAAAATTTTCACACAACATACATGCTATATTTATCAACAGATATCTTCAGACTACAGATGTGTTACCTGTGTCAACCAATATCTTCAAATAACACACATGTTACCTGTGTCAACAAATATACTCAGACAACACACATGTCAAATGTGTCAGTTAGTGTCTTCATACAACACACATGTCATGTGTGTCAGCTAGTGTCTTCAGACAACACACATGTCATGTGTGTCAGCTAGTGTCTTCAGACAACACACATGTCATGTGTGTCAGTTAGTATCTTCAGACAACACACATGTCATATGTGTCAGCTAGTGTCTTCAGACAACACACATGTATTATGTGTCAGTATATTCACACAACACATATATTACTTGTTTCAACCGGTACATTCACACAACACATATATTACTTGAATCAACCAGTATATTCACACAACAAATTATATTAATTGAATAACCAGTACATTCACACAACACATATATTAACTGTTTCAACCAGTGTATTCAGTTTACACACATGCTGCCTCCGTCATCCAACTGCTTCAGATTATACATGCATGTCTTAAGAGAAATTTGATATTATTAACAGAAACCTGCTCATGTTCCTGTTACATGATATCTAGTTCTTCCCAGTTCTTCTTATCTGGAAATAAATTATATCTACACATGCATGTGTTCTTTCCTGAACTCTTAATGTAAGAAAACAATACTTCTCCAGTCATTGATAATTTGTCCACACTATGAGCCAAAAATTAATATTCACATTTAGATTATTGAGACGACTTGATATTGATTATTATAATGTTGTGTTTAAACGTTATATAACTATAGCCGGTGTATTTATGTTACCAACACTAAGTTTGATAGCTTTTGTTATTTGAAATGTATAGTTACAATTCAGTTTTGTTTAAAGTATTTAAAGAAATTTTATAGCTGTAACTGAGTACCAAACTGAAGTCAGCAACTCAAAGATAGCAGTTTGGCATAACTAATGGTAATCATTTAATATTTCAAAAAATTACACATATCTATTATTATTAAACTAAATACTGATCTCCCATGAAATTGAGCAATTGCGGAGAACTAGGTTCTTTGGTGACATCACCAAACGTTGTTGTAGCTTTAACCAGAACCAGAACCAGAACCAGCTAGACATGGCTGACGTGTATGCGACAAGTCGTGCGTGTGGCGGCAGTCACACCACCACCTTCCCTCATCGCCGGGTCACTCGTGTGTGCAAGTAAGTTCACATCACTCAACGGTTATGTTCTCAGCTTAAATAGAGCAGTTACTGTTTTCCCTCCTGAGTGATACTTTGCAAAGATACTCTGAAAAAATACTCTGGTCATATAAGAGGGGTGGTCCCTCTACCTGATCAGCCTCCTACACAGGTGGTCACACAAGAAGGGATTCTGTGTACATCAGTTCCTGTTGAAACAATTTGTCAGTGCATTGTTTTGTTGCTACAAAATGTAAGTACACATCAAAAACTAAAGCAAAACTCAGTGAAAATATTACTTAAATAAATATTTGAAATAATAATTATATTTTATTATATCTGTATATCTGTTTTGTTGCAATACAGTTTTAAGTCTGCTATGTATCTCATCTTGACTACTATTTCTGTGAGAAGCGTGGAGGTGTAGTGATGGAGTGATGTGATGGTTGTAGTCAAGGCTGGAAGGAGGAGGAAGTGACTGTGCCTGCACAACTCAACAACAAGTATGTATTCTCATATTCATGACAACTAACATCTTAGTTATACGTATGTTACAATATAGCTCAATGTCAAGTTCAGATCAAACTTGCCCTATGTTCAAAACAGCAGCAACAGGGTTGAAACTCAGAATCTCTTAGTTGAGAGTCCAACTCTGAAACTAGCCACAATGCCACAATGAATAATTTGTATTGTTAAAGATAATCACCGAAAGTAGAGAAAGTTAAACATGTCTACCGTTATATGTTAGAAAATTAGGTCAGTTCATGAAAAACATTAACGATAATTAATTTGTATAATATGGATTGAACAGTTGTCTGATAGTATGTTTGTGACTTTGTGTGACATTCTAAAATAATGTTACTTCTTTGTTCTCCCTTCGATATGACTTCACTCGATTGATCTCCTCTTTTGGTATTTACGTTCCATTTTATTAGTTGTCTCATACGTTTTACCCCTTAAATTGATGCTGATAAAAGAACACAGTTTGTGTACATATACTGGGGATTGCATTGGCAAACATTCAGTGTTTTGTGTTTGTTTATTTATTTCAGACCTGAAATGGGCATCCAGGGAGCTGATGGTCACATATACCGAGGTCAACGCAGGCACAGTCACTTCCTCCTCCTTCCAGCCTTGACTACAACCATCACATCACTCCATCACTACACCTCCACGCTTCTCACAGAAATAGTAGTCAAGATGAGATACATAGCAGACTTAAAACTGTATTGCAACAAAACAGATATACAGATATAATAAAATATAATTATTATTTCAAATATTTATTTAAGTAATATTTTCACTGAGTTTTGCTTTAGTTTTTGATGTGTACTTACATTTTGTAGCAACAAAACAATGCACTGACAAATTGTTTCAACAGGAACTGATGTACACAGAATCCCTTCTTGTGTGACCACCTGTGTAGGAGGCTGATCAGGTAGAGGGACCACCCCTCTTATATGACCAGAGTATTTTTTCAGAGTATCTTTGCAAAGTATCACTCAGGAGGGAAAACAGTAACTGCTCTATTTAAGCTGAGAACATAACCGTTGAGTGATGTGAACTTACTTGCACACACGAGTGACCCGGCGATGAGGGAAGGTGGTGGTGTGACTGCCGCCACACGCACGACTTGTCGCATACACGTCAGCCATGTCTAGCTGGTTCTGGTTCTGGTTCTGGTTAAAGCTACAACAACGTTTGGTGATGTCACCAAAGAACCTAGTTCTCCGCAATTGCTCAATTTCATGGGAGATCAGTATTTAGTTTAATAATAATAGATATGTGTATTTTTTTGAAATATTAAATGATTACCATTAGTTATGCCAAACTGCTATCTTTGAGTTGCTGACTTCAGTTTGGTACTCAGTTACAGCTATAAAATTTCTTTAAATACTTTAAACAAAACTGAATTGTAACTATACATTTCAAATAACAAAAGCTATCAAACTTAGTGTTGGTAACATAAATACACCGGCTATAGTTATATAACGTTTAAACACAACATTATAATAATCAATATCAAGTCGTCTCAATAATCTAAATGTGAATATTAATTTTTGGCTCATAGTGTGGACAAATTATCAATGACTGGAGAAGTATTGTTTTCTTACATTAAGAGTTCAGGAAAGAACACATGCATGTGTAGATATAATTTATTTCCAGATAAGAAGAACTGGGAAGAACTAGATATCATGTAACAGGAACATGAGCAGGTTTCTGTTAATAATATCAAATTTCTCTTAAGACATGCATGTATAATCTGAAGCAGTTGGATGACGGAGGCAGCATGTGTGTAAACTGAATACACTGGTTGAAACAGTTAATATATGTGTTGTGTGAATGTACTGGTTATTCAATTAATATAATTTGTTGTGTGAATATACTGGTTGATTCAAGTAATATATGTGTTGTGTGAATGTACCGGTTGAAACAAGTAATATATGTGTTGTGTGAATATACTGACACATAATACATGTGTGTTGTCTGAAGACACTAGCTGACACATATGACATGTGTGTTGTCTGAAGATACTAACTGACACACATGACATGTGTGTTGTCTGAAGACACTAGCTGACACACATGACATGTGTGTTGTATGAAGACACTAACTGACACATATGACATGTGTGTTGTCTGAGTATATTTGTTGACACAGGTAACATGTGTGTTATTTGAAGATATTGGTTGACACAGGTAACACATCTGTAGTCTGAAGATATCTGTTGATAAATATAGCATGTATGTTGTGTGAAAATTTTGTTGACACAGGTAACTTGTGTTGTCTGAACATATTAACAGACATCTATCTTGGAACTGTTGAGCAGTGTTTGACTTACGTCATAGGGCCCCTACTCATTGCCTGCATGTCTTTGCCAAAGTGCACAACGAATGCCCTAAAATCCTGCATGCGCAGTCTAGCAAGTTGGCGTGCGAGGATTGCACGCTCATAATTTGACATGTCTGTGTGGTCTACATGGCGCCTAATGGCAAGGAAGAGACAGGGTGCACAACAGACATTAGTTAGTAGGGTTAAGATCAAACAGAGATTAACTAGATACAGATACTGTGGTAGTTCACAGACATGACAGTGATCAGTGAAATCTGTCATCTCAGATATTATACATTAATAAATAAAAGTCAAGGAAATTTCGTGTTAAAAAGCATTGCATAGTTCATTATTAAGACAATGCACTGTAAAATTCCACTTAATAATATTCCTCAATATCTGTCTGTGAACTGTCACAATTAAGGAAATATGAGCCTAAGGCATCAGCCAGGTGGGACCATATGGATAGTTTCTACACACTATTGTCCAAGAGAGAGACTAGAACATGGGGAGCAGTGGTTGTGTGGTAGAGTGCTGGACTATCAATCGTTGACACAATCGCTGCTGCTTTGAAATTTAGGCAATTTTGTTCCAGTGGTCCCTTCTATCTGGTGTCTATGCCAGGTGAAATAAAAGATCCCACACAGGGGGTAAATGTGTAACCTGTAGTGGACTCGCTAATTCTTGAGAAGGAAAACTCTTAAAACCAATGACAATAATGGTAAGCAAGTTGACTGATGGTCATTAATGGAAGAAGAAGAAGATAAATAAACTGCTCTCATCAAATGCTAGCAGTGCAAAGGTGTTTAGAAACAAAACTGATAAATATCTCCAAAGTTTTTTTCATACGTCATAAAGATGAATTTATTGGGACTTTTGTTTTCCTTGCTTGCATGTCAATAACAATAATATATAAGTATTTATATCCCGCCAAGTATTCAGGTAAAATACTCACTCAAAGGTGCTTAATTATCAATAACTGATAAGATATATCGATTCTGTAATGGTTACGTAATGTTGTTAAGTGAAGTGAGAAGATATATGCGGTGTCCGCGATAATATTGGTAAAGTGAGGTAGAATATCAAAATGAATCACGATAATGTTAAGTGAAGTGAAAATCTAAAAAATAGTCTCAATAATAATTGTAGAGATGAGGTCCCAGTGTATTGTTAAATGAAATTTGAAGATATCTGGTAGTCATGATAGATAATACGATAATGTTGTTAAGTGAAATGATGAAAAATATGTGAGAAGTAATCAAACGATAATCTTGTTATAAGTGAAGTGAAGATATGCATGTTGTTACGTGAAGTGAAGATGTACGAGTACCGGGTAGTCATGATAATGTTGTTAAGTGAAGTGAGAGATGTGCGGTGGTACGAAATAATGTTGTTAGTGAGTGAAAATACAGTAAAATCACTGATGTTAAGTGAGTAGTGTAGTAGTGAGTCCGCGACAATGTTCAAAAATTGAAGTGAGAAGATATCACGGTAGTATCGCGATAATGTTGACAAGTAAGTAATACAGAGGAGAAATAATCACGATAATGTTGTTAAGAAGTGAAAGTGAAAGAAATTGCGAGTAGTCATGATAATGTGTGCGAGTGAGAGTAGTGATAATCCCGCTGACTGTATTGTGAGTGAAAGTGAAATCTGAAACAATCCGATATCAAGTGAAATGAGTGAAGAATCTTACGTGATCACGATAAATATTGTTAAAATCAAATTAATTATCAAATGATCAAAACATCTATTCGTAAAGTGAAATTATAAATTCTAAATATACCCAGTATCCGCGATAATGAGTAATTGAAGTGAAGATGTCTGAAATGAATCCGATAAATATTAGAAGTAGAAAGTGAAGAATATCTGAGAAATAATCTGATAATATTGTTAAGTGAGAAGTGAAAGATGTACAGTAGTCATGGTTAAATCAATTACTACCTGTAAGGTGCTGGATGTATAAATGCAAAGATAAAACCACACCATTTAAAAAACTAGTATACTTACTTGATCCTCCAGAAAACAATGAGAATAAAAACATGTTTACAATCACATCAACACATAAGTACTTGCATGTGCTCAACAATTGTTTTAGTAGAATGTTACCACAATAGCCAGCTTTTCAACACAACACAACACAACACAACACACACAATAACAATTAACCCCGGAATATAACAAATTCTTAGTTTGATTAAAATTGTGTTCTTCACTGTATAAAACATTAAGTTACTATGTTTTATAAAATAACAAAATGAATCATACTCTGTTGTCACAACACTGTTAAACAATTGATAATATTTTATTTATATATCCACTATATTTAAATTCCAACTAAACAAGAAGAGATTGCACGCACTGGTGAGTCATAAACAAAACATCTTGTGAAATGTCAACATGCATGTGTGTCACCCGTGGCTGGCCAGGATGTTTCTACTGAATATGTGAAAATATCTATATAATAAAGCAGAAACTATAGAAATTCTAGGAAAAAGGCAACGATGTAGACCAAGAATGAAGCTAGCAGGTACTAAGACTGTCAAAGTGTCTACAATGTAGGGTTAGTTAAAGAGACTTACTAAGACCTTCTGTTGAAACGAGTCTCTGTCTGTCGCAGTGGTGACAGATAGCAACTAGGGAAATATCAGACACTGGTTATTTGGATTTACAATTAGTCTACCTTTTAAAATCAGCATCTGATCTATGAATTAGTTAATGCATATGAATAAATAGCAGCTGAAATGAATATTAAAAGCTGGTTAAATGGAACTGCTTTGTGTTATAATCACTCAGTAGCATCACATATCAATCTTAGTGCTACAGAAACTGGCAAAATAAAAGCAACAACGAAAACAAGTGAACTGGATCAAACGTGAATGCGAGTAGAACAGCTGGCCGACTCTACCTGCGAGGAGATGGACTTCTATACTGGTAACTGCAAATGCAATATCATTTTCTGGTGAAATAGCCATGTATGACAGGAATCAATCATTGAATCCTCCAATGCTTGCTTTCATCAACCCTGTATTTATTATTATTCATATGCATGGTTAATAGTGCATCTCAAACCACAGTGCAAAACAATCTGTAAGTACTCTATTTTAAATTGCACTATGTGTGTTTACCGAATAAAAAACCAAACACCAGCAAAGTTGATACCATAAACCAGATCTGTTAATCAAACCATGATGATGCTTTATCTAGACCATGGAAAGTTAATAACATGTTTGATAAATTTCTTCTCTGAAATATTAAACATGTTGTTGATCTTATTATCTGAAGAAGCATTCTCACAGATAAAGATAATGGTGTAACAAAGAGAAGCAGCGTAATGTCAAATATTTAAAAAGTATTTCAAAAATATTTGATACCTTCAGACAAATGAGACAACACCAGGACTCATTCACATTCGTAACTATTGGTTACATTACAACATGAGTAACGTACTGATGTTGATGTCATACTCTATGTACATCAAAACTACAGTTGACCTACTTCCGCATTTGCTGCCGTATTTGGTCGAGTTCAAAGACAGTGTAGGGTCGGGCTGACCTAGTCCCTGGCATCCCGGCTGGGTTGGGAATAGACGCCATGGGTGGCTGAGGCATCATGTCCACCTAGTGGCAGGGCAGTGTTCATGCAAAACTACTCTTTATTACTGGTTTCTTCAATATTATTAAATTTATGAAATGACAAAGCAAAAAAATGTATCATATGGAAAGAAACATGTTGACTAAGCATGTTTTAAATGACATAACACAGTATTAGTTAGTTATTAATTAACTATATCAACTACAAAAAACAATGAAACATCATGCTTAGTAGGGCTAATCTTGGTTGGACGGTTAGAAGAAAGATAACTTTTATAACACCACATTAATGAGTTGGTGACATGAATAAGTAAGGAGAAAACTTATATAAATAGACAAACTGAACTTGGCTCAAAGAAATAGTCTGACTGGTTGAGATGCCGTGGCCCACCTGACGGTCACATGATATGCAGTGGAAGCGCTGGATAAGTTGCTTGCGGATGCCCGCTGCGTCATCCTCACAGTACTGGCCCATGTCCAGTGCCTTCAGCTTCCGACTCAGCATCTTCAGTTGTCTCTCCAGCTCCTCTCTGATGGGAGTGAACTCAAGGCGGTCCAACTTGCCGTCAATGTCATTCGACAACTGGCCCAAAGCCTTCTTCCACTCCTCCTCCTGTGGAGAGTTCAAAGTCATGTAAGAAACAATGTCATATGAGGGCAAGTCACAAACATGTCATTGTCATGTGGCACTGTGTTAACACTGTGTCTATGATGACACACTATGTATATTATTGACCTGGCAGTAAACAAGAGTAGAAAATAGTTTGATTATTTTTCCAATTTTCAAAATATAATTAAAAAGTTTTTGTATCAGTATAATATAAACATTTGTTGAACTTAAAACTAATACAATATCTATAGATGTTATGATCATTGTCAGTTTGTCACAATTACACCTAACCAACACAACTAAAATGTACTTCAGGAACATATATGAGCCGTCATATCACCCATATTTAGCAAGACAACTTACATGGCCGGACAGCTTCCCCAGAATGTCGCTGATGAGTTTATTCAGATCATCCAAAGTGGTATCAAAGGTTGACTTGTTGACTTTGGAATCCAAGTGAGACTTGTCTGCTTTCTGATAAACACACAAGATAGAATTAAGCAACAGCAAAGCATAATACCATCCTACATCCTCTAGCACCATTTCACATAAGTGAACAGTACTTGCATCAAACTGTATCAAGAGTGTACCCCTATCCCAAAAAAGGGCCACGTTTGTGAAATAAGGGTAAAATTAAATCCACTGGGCTATGACTGGCCCCATGCCCCGAAACTATTTTTTTTTATTTCATTATTGTAATACCAGTTACTTATTGTGAAGGAGTTTTTTTTAACATGGTGATATAATGTAATAATCATGAGTAACTACTGACAACACTGGCACTTACAACGTCGACCTCCTTCTGCAC
>JAODUO010000710.1:0-35000 GCA_025642075.2 Ridgeia piscesae
ATATCACAGTGCTGGACCATGTGCTGAAGAAACCTCATGTTTCAGACTGTTGCTATAAGAAAAAAGGAGACTCCAATCCATCATATTATGATTGGTTGGGTGCGCATAAAACAGAGGGAGAGAGAGAGAGAGATGTGGTGTCTGCAACAAAAGAGAGAAAAGTGGGTGAGGGTGGCTGAAAGAGATATATAGAGGAAGAGAGAGATAGAGAGTGAGAGGGTGAGCGAGACATCAAAAAAACAGAGGGGGATAATGTTCATGTCTGAAGAGTGACGGTGAGCGTGGCTGAAGAGAGAGAGGAGATAAAGAGGAGAGAGAGCCAGAGAATGAAGTAGAGAGATAGATAGGTAATGAATTTTGGTAAAGAGAAAGAGATTAAGAATGTACCTGAAAAGAAAGAGATGGTGAACACATCTAAAGTGAAAAAATTTGTGAATGCGACAGTGATGGCACAGATTATGAATATGGATTCTATTAACTTGGCTTAAACCATCTGCTGACAAACTTGTGAAATCGTGCAAATGCACTAAACTGTGAGTACCTTGGTATGCATCGTTTTTTCAGTGAGTATGTACATTGCTTCACGCTACTAAGGCTTTATCACACAGCAGTATGGCACTGTTATATGCATTTATTAATCTTTTTTTGTATCTACAAAGTAATGTTTGCCATTAATAAAATGTTTTGACAATTATGATTCAGTCAATTTGAATCTTTCTTCCAAGGGAGTGGACATATTTGTGTAAATAGATCCCCTCCAACTTTAGATATAAGCAACCTGTGTATCATTCTAACTTCACTACACCGACCAACTCTTCCAGCTGTCCAGATCTTATGAACATTTCTTGTACATGGTGCTCAGTTTCAATGCGTTTTGTTTATATTGTACAGAGTTCTCCGGAAGTTCATTTCACGTGTTTAAAATGTACAGGTTATTTATGAAATATTTTTGTAACACGCGAGACGGTACATTTGTGCAAGAAATAGTTTACAACTAGCCACGTCAGTTGAGGACACACTGTGACTACAGAACTATGGTTGTCACTCACCAGTGCCCTGAGAATGAGTTTTTTTTAATAAAATAAAACTTTTAAACTAATAAAATGTATTGCAACAAAGTTTGTGCCCGAGTCTGTGTTAGTATAAGTGCGTCTCTGTGATATATATCTGTTGTTGTAGTTATATATATATATATATATTGACACACACACACACACACACACACACACACACACACACACACACACACACACACACACACACACACACACACACACACACACACACACACACACACACACACACACACACACACACACACACACACACACACACACACACACACACACACACACACACACACACACACACACACACACACACACACACACACACACACACACACACACACACACACACTCCTCAATGCAGCTTGCTCCATTATGAGATAAGATATGCAACCTCCAGAAACAGTGCTCTCAAAATCAGAAAAGTTATTTAATTTGGTACAAATAATTACGTAATTCATTACATTTATGGTTATGCTATGTATTGTAACAGGTTAACGTTTTTTAATAAAATGTATTCATGCAACCACAGGTCAAATGTTTATGGAGATCGGCCCTTGTCTGCATAAAAACAGCTGCCTGTATAACGCGGTGCTATATTGTTAATTGATCTGCATTTAGAATTATAAAAAATCATAGCATATGCAGACTGCTCCATTGTGAAAGATGTACACACACAACACAAGCTCTGGTAATAAGGCTTTAAAAGTCATCAAAAGGTAATTTGTTTAAATTTGGTTAAAGTTACAAAATTAATCATAATTGATGATATATATTTCAGGCTACACAACATATACTAGCATTTTGAAAGTAAAATAAAATGTTTGTATATATGTATGTGACAGGCTGCAGTAATTTGCTGCCGTTGCACATCTTATCATCTTCATCCATTTCTCCGCCTCGTGAAGTAGACAGTTTGTCTCAAATTTGGCAGTTGCCTGGTATATGCCACGGCACCAAAGTGGACGGTCCGCAGCTATAAGTTCCCAGGCATTGATGTGTCAGTTTTGCCTTTCTTCATGTGATGTTTTGCATTGTCTTTGAATTGTTTTCTCAGGCCGTGTATTAGTTGTGCAAACAGTACATGTCGGGGAGACGGTTTTCCGACATTCTCATACAGTGGTCAGCCCAGTGTAGTTGGTTCTGCATTACCATTGCCTCAATACTTTGTACATCATCTCACACATACACCATCATATATAATTATCATACATCTTTATACATAAATATGGAATATCCACGCAGCAATCCATGCGGAACAGTCACTGCACAGTGACACAATAACTGCGATTGTCTTGAAAAGACAACCCCACTGAATCGTTGCGCTGACATTGTAGATCTTTGTTATCCTCCATGCAGTGTCGATATGAACACGATCGTGTCGTCGTCTACGATTTTGTAATTCAACTCTCCCTGGAAGCAAGCATAACGGTCACCGTCAGAAATTAAGTCCATTGTGTCAAATCTCATCCATTAGACGTAACTGCAAAGTGCTGGCTGATCATATTGTTCACACACTGCTGTAATTTGAATTGCTTACTCCAAAACGTTCAAACTGTAAGCCATTTCGGTTTTAATTAAACACGCTCTGTTGGCAATACTCGGGTCATCGCAAGTTCCGTTGACATTTGGCACATTCAACTCAACTAATAATTTCATTAGCCCGGTGTGTGTCTGTGTGCTTTTGAAATTTGTTTAAAACGTTTGTTTAAAGATGTATTGAGAAGGGATGCTATATAATTTATACAACTTGATAAATCCTCTTTAAATGACATGCACAAGAGAGTTTGTTTTAAAAATTAAAAAAGTCTTTTTTGTCGCACGATAAACCCAACTTTCGGCCAATGAGTGCTGCCAGCAAAGTGACAGTGTGGGCTGTTGTTTTGATAAAAAAAAATATTTATTTATTTTAGTATGTTTTGTTTAACAAATCTGCAACAAATATTTCTTCTAATATAGGCCTACAGCCAATTAAATTTTATAAGTTTTTATTTCAAGTGTATGGATGAAATACACACATGATTTTTTCTCCAAAAGACAAAAACAGTTATATCACAATTGGCCCTAAAACCCTTCAAATGTACATAATTATAGTATTACAGCACAGGAAGGCCAACGAACCATGATGTTCTGTCAAAAAGGTATTGCTGACCTTATGACCTACACAACAAGAGGGTATTAAGTTGATCAATTGTGTCATCTACTGTTTTGGATGCCACAGATCACAAGCTTTACCATGATGACACTTAACAATGATAACGCTTTATAAAGATAATGCTTTACACTGCTAACACTTTACATTGTTACTGTTTTACAACAATAATGCTTTACCACGATAATGTTTTACCATGATGACGTTTTAAAATGATAACACTTTACAATGCTAATGCCTTTACATGGCTAACACTTTACAATGTTATTGTTTTACAATGGTAATGTTTACCATGATGATGTTTTATAACAATTAACACTTTACAACGATAACGCTTTATAATGAAAATGCTTTACAACAATGATGATTTTGTGATAATGCTTTACAACAACTTTGCAATGACAGCATTTTACAATGATAACGCATTAACATCTTATGCAATTTTTTATGTGTTACTAAGCCTGATGCAATCCCTACAAAACTATTCTTTCGAGAAATGAGGTCACATTGACATTTATAAGTTCAAAAATTTGTTTAATGTTTGGATTGTTTGTCAAGAAAACTAAACCAGACAGGCATTAAGAGATGAGATTTTAAGATATACACTTCTACAAAAATCACAGAAGCCATGGAACATGACTTATCTAGCCACCATGGCTCATCTACAGAACAGATCCATGTGACTTGCTACCCAGTCCACTTTGGTAGGTTATCTACAGCATATTAACTGAACCAACCATGAGTTCCCAGTCAGCGTCGTTGACGAGAACAAGAATCCCTGGCCGCCTGAAAATAAACAGAAACAAAGTATTTACTCATTTCATACAGATCAGTTAAAAAAAACTAGTCAGCAACATAGAGATTGAAAAAACAAATGGCATTCTGTAAAAAGAAAAACCACTGCAAGCTCAGTGCTAAACCAATCAAATACACATACCTAAATATAACAGGTTTGATATATTGCCCTTAGCAAGTCTGCATAACAATGTACATATACTGTGAGAACAGAAATCGAATCATGAAAGTCATGTTTTAACCCCGTACAAGCAAAACTGGTAGAGATATGTTCGGACATACATATGAAGAGATATAGAAAGTATGTGCTGCATATTTTTGTGGTCCGGACTACCCACACTGTGTCACCCTGCACGAACAGCTCCGGTCTCTCTGTCAACAGATTCTCTTGTAACCACACTAGTAGTCTTCCAATTGTCCCTGAAACAAACATAGAAAACAGCTATGACAAATCCCTTTAAAACCAGGTGCACAAGGTATACAAAATTACATCTTTTTGTTCTTTTGTCATTGCGTAATACATTTACTGGTAAAAATGAAAGTAACACTTCAGTAGTGCCACTCAATTAGTCCATTGTTCCCTGCAGGCCTTTAATCTTTATGCAGGATCAATTTATTGCCAGTCACACATGTTTTGTGGACATATGGATGTTAACTGTTAAGCCAGTTTACAAACTTTAAAATGTGTCTGATAACCTGAAATGGACTACAAACACACATGTGACACCATTTAAACTCACTTCTAAGGCATAACTGACAATATCTATGGTTTTGGAACACCTTTTTTGCTCCTTTTTTACCCGCCCAAATGACAGGTAGATGGGTCTCTCCATAAAGCTATGGTTCCCTGTGTGAACAATGCATGTGTAGATAAGCAGCCACGTTCTTAAATCTATAACATGTGTCAGAGGATTCTACACATACAACAAATAGATGCACCGTTTCCCACAGAACGAACAAATTCTGATCTCACTGGCCATCTCATTGTTTTCTCTGTGACATTATTCACAGTCCCCTCATTTTTCTTTATACTTCTGAAAGAAAATACAAAACGCAGTGTTGTATAAATGGATTAAGAATATCTACATAATTTTTTTTTATACCATCTGTAATTGGTATACTAAAATGTAAAACGACAGTATAGTATATGATTATTAAGAATACATACATGGTCCTTTATCATCTTGTCGTAACTTCACTTGGTGTTGCTTCACCTTGTTGAACAGAAGCTCTGCCCCTCCACTGCAACAAGGCCGACTTGTTGTACAACAGGTTACTTAGTACTTACATTAGCTTACTGTATTTATAACTCAAAGTAATAGTAATGGAAAACATGAAAATAACTTATATATAACTGGTAAATTTATATGTAAGACATTCTCTATCATGTCACCTTTTGTTGCTGAAATTTGCGAAGGGTCCGAGGCAAAGATCCAAAGCCATAACCTTGGCAAATAAATATATAACCTGTCATGGACTCATTAAACTGAATCTCATTCTCTAGTTCTATTAATCAGCTAACATCAATGTTTTGATGATTATGCTGATTTGTGGAGGTTGCAGTAGACACTTCTGAAATGTAGTGAAAGGGTGTGTGACATAGTAGATGGGGGGTAGTAGACATAATAAATAAGAGGGGAGGGGGATGGGGAGGGGTGGTCTTCTGTCTGGTTACAGGTGGGCAGCAAGCCTGGACTTGAGACAGTCCAGGGACTTGGCTGCCACTATTACCTACACTCCCAATGCCAGAATATTATGGTGATTAACCCTTTAGTCCTAAAGTTGGCCAAATGCACCCAAATTCCGACACCTCAAGTTGGCTAAACCCGCCCAAAAATTCCTATTCTGGATGCGCTCTCTGAGGGGTGACTGCTAGACAGACCTACTCGAGCTCTACCAGCCCAGTAGAACATTGCAATCATCACTGAATTCTTTACAGAATGATGATCATTAAATACATCCAATTATATACATCCAATCGCAATGATATGCCTTTTAAAATAACGTTAACGTGCAATAATGCAAATTCAAAAACCCCTACGCCTCGACATTGCAAAAAAGCACATCCATGTCATTTGTCAGAATCTGACCTAGTTTACCGAAGAACCAGGAGCTTGGCATAAACCAATGCTGAGGTATAGAGGGAACGTGTAAAAGAAACCTGACTATCACTAGGCGGGGCCAGGCAGAACATACTTACATAGGCATAGCTATAGTAGCCCCATAGCCATACGTAGGCTTGTGATTTTCCCTTTTATCGCCCAAATTATACACCGTGGCTTCCACGAACTTGCTTAATCAAGGCTTAGCAGCGTAAAAGCATAGTATGAGTTGTATTGTGTCGCTATTTACGAAACAACCTTAGTCTGTACTTACCCGAATTCCACCGTAATACTGAGAGAAGACATGTCATACAAACTCTAAACAGATTTCCACCAAACACACGACCAGTTGCGACACTTTCGACAACTTTCGGAAGCTGAGCAACCTCCACTGGCATGGAGATGTCATACACCGTTTGGTGGAGCCACTGTAACGTTGCTCTTTTCCAGGGTATTTCAAGATTTAACAAGATTTAACAAGATTGCCACCTAGAGATTCAATTCTAGATGACAGGTGGACTAGGAAGCCATTTGGCTTATCGAGAGTCCAACCTATCTACAGGTATCTAAGTATACCCCGCCCTTCTGAGGTATATGTCGATTTTATTTTTAAATATATTAACACTACTAGCACCTACACAATCAGCTGATAATCTGTTCCATTCGTTTACTGTTCTTTGTGAAAATGAAAATTTTCTAATATCTAGTCTACACTGCTTCTTTGCTAATGTAACTCCATGTCCTCTAGTCCTTCTCTCTTCCTTGACTGTGAAAAAAATATTTCTGTCAATATTTTCATATCCATTCAATATTTTAAACACCCCCAATCGATCTCCTCTCAATCTTCTGGTTTTTTAGTGTTGTTAAACCACATTCTTTTTTGACGCATTTCATAACTAATATTCCTGAGTTTTGGTATCATTTTTTGGGTTTCTCTCCTTTTTACTCTTTCTAGCATATCAATATCCTTCTTGGATATGGCCTCCATGCTTGTATACAATATTCTAAGTGAGGCCTAACTATTGTTTTGTACAGCGGTATTATTTTTTTTTTTTTTCTTTGTACGCTATATTTCGCCTAATTAATCCAAGAATTTGGTTTCCCTTCGCTGCTGCAATTCCACACTGCTCTGATACCTTCATGTCAGCACTAATAGTTAACCCTAAGTCCTTTTCCTTTAAGGTAGTATTTAGTACAGTATCACCCATTGTATATTGTGCATCTTTTATTCCCATGTCCTGTGTGAAGGCACTTACACTTTTCCCAAAAATTTAAAAAGCATTTGCCACTTCTCAGACCATTCTATCAACTTATTAAGATCATCTTATAAATGCCGTCTATCTGCATCACTTTTAATTTTCCCCAAACACTTTTGTGTCGTCCGCAAACTTCAACACCTTGCTTGTTATTCATCATCCAAATCATTGAAAATATATTAAGAATAAAATAGGTCCCCGTACTGATCCCTGCGGTACTCCACTCAAAACCGCTTTCCAGTTTGAAACCTCCCCCTCAACTACTACTCTTTGTCTTCTACCCAAAAAGCCATTTTTCTATCCCGTTGATCATTCCATTTCCCATGCCATGGGCCTTTAGTTTAAGTAGTAGTCTTTGGTGTGGCACTTTGTCAAAGGCTTTTTTTAAAAACTAAGTAGATTATATCTACTGGTGATCCCTCATCTAGCCACTTTGTGACATCTTCCAAAAAAAATAACATATTTGCTAAGCATGACCTCGCTTTTAAAAAACCCCTGTTGAGATGGGTTTATCAATTTATTTTTAACAAGAAAAAACAACCAGGTGATCTTTAATTAGTCTTTCTAATAGTTTGCAAATCACCGATGTTAAACTCACTGGTCTATAGTTCTCTGACTTGTTTCTCGAACCTTTTTTAAATAATGGTATAATGTTTGCTTCTTTCCATTCTAACGGAACTATTCCCTCCTCTAATGACAAATTGAACACTGTTGCATGCGGTATGCTGATTTGTTCTACAATTTCCAATAGTAATTTGGGAGGAATCCCATCCACTCCAGGTGATTTATTATCCTTCATGTCTCTTATTTTCATAGCTACCATTGTTGTCATGTTTTATATTAAAAGCTATTTTTGGTTCGTAGCTTCTCTTTGAATTTCTAATTTCAGCTGTAGCTTGATTAAGTGCTTCTTTATAAATGCTATAGTCTTCTTCACTTCCGGTATGTCTATATGTCTTCCACATCATTTGCTTGTACTTGATTTTTCTAATGGCTTCCTTCATGTGTTTCTTTTGACCGTTTTGCAAGGGGGCCCGACCTTAATTTCCCCCAAAAATTCCGATTTTTTGCGGGCTTTTTCTTCCAATGTGCCGTTCTAACTTTTTTAAATTTCCCTCCCTTTTCCAATATCCCTTTTTAAAGGACCATTTTTCATTCCCCCCCTTTTTTGTATTTCCCTCTTTTGATCCTTCACCCCCGTGGTTTTACATATCTTGACATTTTTAAAAATTTCCCTTTTGGAGTCAATACTTTTTCCCCAACACGTTTTCCCCCGGTTTCTTCTAAACCGGGGTTAAAGAAATATCTTTTTACTAAATTTAAAAACCCCTTTTTATTTTTCCCCGGGACTCTTAGAGATGTCCACTGTATATGCCCATGGTTAAAATCCCCCCTAATAATACAGTCCCGTTTACTCACTTCTTTGATAGCGTTATGTATTTTTTTATTCTCTTCCATGCTTATGTTTGGACTCCGAACAACCCAACAGTTAATGTTGACTTTCCTGTAACTATGTTACACCAGACAGCTTCTTCAATTCTGCTTCTTTTTCTAATTTTATTTCATAAGCTTGGATGGATTCTTTAATATATAAAATAACTCCGCCTCCCCTTCTTCCTAATCTATCTTTTCCCAAACATTACATACCCTGTCATTCCTAATTCGGCATCTGATATATCGGGTGTGGCCCAAGATTCAGTTATACCTTTTTATGTGAGGGTCAATATCTTCTACCATAATGTTTAGTTCATTTCTTTTGTTTACTATGTTTATTTTAAAAAAACACATTTATAACCAAATTCCGTAGGGCTTTCCAGGCTGTTCTTTGTTTATGTCCCTTTTTCTATCTTTATCTATGCCTCTAGTATTTGGCTTCTCTGTGTATCCCCCCTGCGAAACTAGTTTAAAAAGTTGTAACCTGTTCCATTATTCATCGATCGAAGAAGGTTCTCGGAGAACACTGCTGCGCCCTTTCCGCTTAGAAGGCCATCTCTCATAAACATGTCTTCTTTACCAACAAAATATCCCCACAAATCTACAAATCCAACTCCTTCTTCTTTACACATCTGCTCTAATAGTCCGTTAATTGCCATCCTCTTGCAATTTCTAAATGTTGTTCCCCTTCCCCTCATCACTGGCAAGATTCCTGAGAGTATGATCTGTTCAACTCTCGTCTTCTTCAGTGTCTCTACCAACTCTCTGTATCTCTTTACTATGCTGGTTGTTCCATCCCTGTCTGCATTGTTCGTCCCTACATGTACTAATATAGACCCCCTTGGCCATGCCCCAATACGTTCTCTACCCGTTCAGTCACATGCTCTATCATAGCCCCCGGAAGACAAACAACAACGTCTTCTCCTTTCGCGCTTCTTCGTAACGGGATCACAGTCATTGTTTATTATTCTATTACTATGACTTGTCCAAACTAGGTGTCTCATTCGGGATTTTGGGTCAAATCCATACTCGTAGTTCATTAATGGTTTTTGACATGATATCTTACAAGTTCTTACAGGTCATTTTCTGGATTGTTTAGGCATTCCAGCGTCTTGTACCGCTCTCTCTCTCTCTCTCTCTCTCTCTCTCTCTCTCTCTCTCTCTCTCTCTCTCTCTCTCTCTCTCTCTCTCTCTCTCTCTCTCTCTTTTCTTCTCTCTCTCTCTCTTCTCTCTCTCTCTTCGCTCTCTCGCTCTCTCCCTCTCTCTCTCTCCCTCTCTCCCTGTCTCCCTGTCTCCCTCTCTCCCTCCCTCTCTCTCTCTAACGTTTTTTTCGGAGTAGAGAATTTAACACAATCCATAATAGATAATAGAAGTGCATAGTTTTTATAGGGTGGTTTTCCCATAATTTATCAAAATTGTCCTCAAATGGAGCGTCAGCCACATACTATTGGAGACTATTCCATACACCAGTGCTTCGGTGTATAAATTATATTATATATATTATAAATTATACTTCTAATGTTTAATCGGCATCTCTCTGAAAACAACATTAGGAATTTAAGATTGTTTGAAAGTATGTGAGTACTTGTGTTGTGTTGGTTTGGATTGCGTGAATAGAAGTGCCGTTTTTATGAAGCCAGTGGGATATCACAGCTGTCAAATTGACAAAGATGTCAGTGTATTTTTCTGCGTACTAATACAAGTGTCATATTGATTGGTGATATGACATCACGACCACTCACTCTCTGGTTCTAGCAGAAATGAAGAGGTGTCGGGATGGAAAGTGATTTCTGGAAAAAATGTGATGCTAAATTCACGAATTATACATGGCAATTTTATCATTTCACGTTATAAAACAAATACACACACGAACACCCGAACCCGTACACACAAACGTACACGGGCTCAACATTGCCCGGAAGTTACGCATTGCGCATCTGCGGATCCGCACAATTAATGGTCACTTGATTGCCCTTTCCGCCCATCAACGAGTGTGTACGAAGTCGAATTGATTCTACTGCAGGTCAGTTTTGTTCATTTTATCGTCGTTTTCTTCGTCGTCATCTTTATCTGCTCGTTATTGATACACTTACTATTAAATTGCTTCAGTGTTGTTGTAGTAAATGGCCACGACGACATCGAGATGTATGCTACAGGCTCTACAACGCGTGCGACACGGCCATTGGATTGGAACTCGAAGAGACTTTCCTAGCAAACGTCGATCGCAAAGGAAGAGACGTCAGATTCATTTGAAGTTGTCGAATCGGCTGCTAAGTGTAAGACACATTGGTGTAAGACATATTCTTAAAGGATATATGTGCATTTATAGATTTAAACCATTGTCGGATCCAGGGTATGCTGATGGATCCCCTATAGACCGTTGCAGTTGATCATCGCAATGTCTTCATTAGGACAACGTACACACTTTGAAGCTGCAATGGACCCACCCATAGGCGTTCGACCGTAGACATTCTTGAGTTGTAAACGTCGCCGCGAACAGGTGTCAAATGCACTACCCTCCGCCCACCGAGAACCCGTCTTTTCTTCCGATGTCATTACACAACAACAGAGAAATTACGAACATCGCCACGAAACATTTCAACACCTTCCATTCCGATGTCGTCTCGTGCTGAAGCTGCGCATCATCCCTCGCAATGTCACCATGTTAGATATCATTCAAACTATTTATTACCGACGAAGTCGGTGAGAATGGGAGTTGCAAGAAGTGAAGGATATAAGTAAGGGCTCATGCCCTAGTGCTGGACCGTGTGGTTAAGATCACAGAATCCTTATGCTTCAGAGACTGCTGCTGTGGGAAAGGTGGATACTTCCATCCGACATATCATGGTTGGCTGCCTACACGACTGGTACTGAAGGAGAGGGGGGAGAGGTGATGGGCGGAGTAGAGGTGGTGAGTGTGCTGGAAGAGAGAGACAGAGAGAGAGAGAGGAACACGGAGAGAGAGAGAGAGAGGAACACAGAGAGAGAGAGAGAGAGAGAGAAGAGGAACAGAGAGAGAGAGAGAGAGAGAGAGAGAGAGGCACAGAGACAGAGAGAGAGAGAGAGAGAGAACAGAGAGAGAGAGAGAGAGGAACACAGAGAGAGAGAGAGGAACACAGAGAGAGAGAGGGGACACACAGAGAGAGAGAGAGAGAGAGAGAGAGAGAGAGAGAGAGAGAGAGAGGAACACAGAGAGAGAGAGAGAGAGAGAGAGAGAGAGAGAGAGAGAGAGAGAGAGGAACACACACAGAGAGAGAGAGAGAGAGAGAGAGAGAGAGAGAGAGAGAGAGAGGAACACACAGAGAGAGAGAGGAAAGAGAGAGAGAGAGAGAGAGAGAGAGAGAGAGAGAGAGATCCGGCTGCGTCTTCCCTCCTTCCTCCTCCCTCTCCCCCTTCTCTCCCCCTCTCTCCATCCTTCCTCTTACCCTCTCCCTCCCCTAACACTCCCCTGCTGTGTATGACGTACATGTAGACGTATATAGGTTGTTTGTTTAAAAACGTTCTGGGCTACTTGCATTATTGATGTCTGCAATGTTGCAACCCTCTAAATCCGACTGATTTGTTGTGTTTGCTACTGTTGATTACGTCATAACAGTTACGCATGCACGCATTAAACAAGAAACTAAAATCTTTCCTCTCTGAAAACTGGAACAAAAGTAACTACTTTGAGTTTGATTACATACATTTTTAGCCTGTGTGGCTGTTGTGAAATGATTTAGTTTATTCAGATGGCATACGTTGAATTGGATAGCGTGGATAAAAACGTCACCGATGATGACGAAACGGAAGCGCAGAAAGTTTTGCAGAAACTGGAGGACGCGATGCAGAATGACACTATCCATTTTTTGTCCAGTGCTGATGTAATGCAAAGGATTGAGAACGACCAATCACGTGGAAACTGAGCAGTGGAAAGTCTTCATTCACAATGGACAACGCCGCGGGTTATGTGTTTGTCGGTGTAAAGTTACCGGGCATATCGATCAAACTTGGAACTTGTAATGTAAGTCGTTTTTTACTAGGTAATGGTCCATATTTGTAGTCGAACAACTGATTTTCCGTTATATTATCTGATCGAATGAATGAATGAACGAACGAACGAACGAACGAACGGACGGACGGACGGACGGACGGACGGACGGACGGACGGACGGACGGACGGACGGACGGACGGACGGACGGACGGACGGACGGACGGACGGACGGACGGACGGACGGACGGACGGACGGACGGACGGACGGACGGACGGACGGACGGACGGACGAACGAACGAACGAACGAACGAACGAACGAACGAACGAATGAATGAGTGTTTATTTCCACATTGACAATTTGTATGCATACGCTAGTGTGTATAAAAAAATATGCCCAGACATTGGTGGAGAAAACACTAGTTTCCCAACAATCGATGATAAAAGGTGAGGAAGATCGAGATTGCAACTGGAGAACTGTGTGAAGAGAGGCATGGAAAGTGTGCGAGAGGAAAGGAGAACAAAACCAAAAGATAGAAGTAGTTGGAGAGTGTTGATAGAGAACGTAATGAGAGCACAACGAGGAGGAGGAACAAGAAGAAAGAAGACTAACATAACCAAGGCCCAACTGTCCCCTAGGACAGGGACATAACGTGTAGAATAACTATTTCCGGTGAACACGAGAAAAGGTGAGATGGTACGTTTAATATTTGTCATATTTTTTTTCTCCATAATTACATAACTTATAAAAGGCATCCATATTTTGTGCACATGTTGAACTGTCTTGTAAATGACTAAATGCTCAAAGCGTATGATCAAATGTACAGTCATCATTTGTTGCCGAACGTGTAATATTGACATATAGCATTCTCTGCCGTTAAGCAGATATTTCTCTTGGAGACTGGCAGTAGAACGGACATAGTTCTGGAATATGCTCATTGTTGTAAGTAGGCTCTGGGTGGTGCCGTCGCCTTCGCCTTCGCCTTCGCCTTCGCCTTCGCCTTCGCCTTCGCCTTCGCCTTCGCCTTCGCCTTCGCCTTCGCCTTCGCCTTCGCCTACGCCGTCGCCGTCGCCGTCGCCGTCGCCGTCGCCGTCGCCGTCGCCGTCGCCATTAAGGGCTTTATAAAAAAAATGGATATGTGTGGATGAGTGAGTGAAGGGTCGTGTTTTAGAAATAACAGTAATTGGAATGTTAACTATATTTATCTCTTGCAGTGGAATATCATTATTAATATCGTAGTGATCTATGGATAGTCAGTCGTGCAGTTATTTTGTGGTAGAATGGTGAAATGTGTATGTTTTCCTTTTTTAATAACTGGTTTTGGAGTAGACTCTATCGGTTTTTGTTATCTACAAAGCCCTTAAACGATCACACGTAACGGGGATGTATATCCGTGTGTAGTACGTTCCTTTTTGGTGTTTGTTCCAATCTTCGTTTCGCATATCTTCTCACTGAAAAAACATTTGCAGGCAGAAGAACACGACATGTTTCAACTGATTAAACTGACCATGGTCAATTTGGTTTAAGATTCTTATCAGTGTACATATCCGGAGTTTCTGCTTCTCCGTACGAATCCCTGCATTTCAGCACTTGAGTCTGAACTATTTGTTTGCATATTTCCAGAGTTACAGCAGTTTGTACGAAACCGGCAATCAAACCATACGGCAAATACAAAGCAGCAAGAAAATAGCTTTCACAAGCGACTCTCAACCTTTTTGTCTACAAGTCTCGCCTGTGTCTAGTGGTGTATGTGTGTAAACATTAAAAGAAGACGGATTTGCAGTTGTATGTGCTATTGTGCAGCTTGTAAAATGTTCCTGATATAATAACTTATTTAATTGAAATACATATCGCTGTTGGTATTTTATGATAATATTAAGATAACATATCTTTTGAAACCAAGCTAAGAGGCATATCAATTCAAGAGAGTTAATCGTTCTCAGAGTCAATAAACGATTCCAGTTATCAACAGATTCAATGGTACGCCAGGGACCTGTGTTGGATAGACAAGGTTGTAACAGTTCAAGACTGCTCTCATGACAGCCTAACCACAACTACCAGTCACCCCGGATGATGATTGCTGCTAATGCACGCAAATAATACTATCAATGCGCGAACACATTTTTGACGAACAGCGTGTCATCTTCCATCGTTAGCCTGGTCCCGTGTTCAGCGCTGTCGTGGCCTAAAAGCCAGTACCACACGGCTAGGTGGTGCTGAATCATATCAACACCTTCATTGCTGCATCATGTCATGCGCTGAACTCAACACCATTATGCCAGCAGAATGTTTTTCAACTGCCCTTCATTGTATGAAATGAGCTACCATAGAACCGCCAGTAGACAATTCAGTGAGGTCTACCATGACCACAAACGGAGAAGCTGCTGGAAGGATGTCCTCAATGTTCGCGTTTGTAATATATTTGTAAGAAGGTGCTTGCTCCTCTGTGAATACAGAAAAATAAAATTTAAATGTTGCTTTAATTGTACTTGGCTGTATAAAATTACCCGAACCGCTGGTATATATATATATATATATATATATATATATATATATATATATATATATATATATAATAGATGAAAATCAAATAACAAATGTTGAACGACAGACTACCAGATAATTTGAGTTATCTCATTTATTATCATTACAAAGAACAAACACTATTGTACAAACAACATGTAGCATTTCGTGTATAGCACAACTATGTACACTACTCTAACATTTATACAATGCTACGTGCTACAGCAAGTTTAACATTGTCAACGTGGGAAGACACAGCTTGAATGCACTAGACGAATAAGCGTACGCTATATTTTGTATAAACCTTCGCACATTCGTCTATGTATGTATATGTGTGTACGTGCGTGTATGTATGCATGTATGTGTATATATGTATATGTGTGTACATGTGTACGTGAAAGTATATATGTATGTACGCATTTATGTATGTGAGTATATTTGTACGTAAGAACGTACCTATGCATTTACGTACACTGTGTGTATGTGTGGTGTGTGTGCGCGTGAGTGCGTGCGTGCGTGCGTGCGTGCGTGCGTGCGTTCATGTTGGTGTCAGTACGATGCATCGCCGTTCCACATTATAATGTACATTATTCATCATCACATAATATTTACATGAATGTTCAGTCTTACTTGTATAAATAAGTATGTAGAAAAACTAAACGAACGAGATTGTGTAAGTAATTAAAGAATGACATGCTGACAAACATCCTTAAGCGCGGGCTACGTACACGCGTACATGCATGTTCGTGCATGGTACCGATTGCGGACCAATCTACAAAAGCACGAATTCTAATCAGCTTCTAGCTTGTTTGACTGCGCGTGCTTCACTGTAAATGCTATCATACTACTGGACCATTGTCTGAGAGTCGCAATGACACACTGTTACAACTCTTAGACAATCACTCGCTAACTAAATTCGTCTCTTTGATGATACATCACACATAACACCCCAGCAAACTACCCTGCGTACGCACCCTGCGCATGGCCATGCCCACCATAACCGATCACACGGCTGATACAATAAACATCTATTTACAGCATTCGTGATTGATCCTTCGTGGGATACACTGACAAATATTTTAATACGGTACATCAAATTTGCGGCTTCAATTGGTTCAGGCTTTATGCAATTTCTAAATATACTGTTTATCGATATATGTATTTATGTTATATGGACATTGTTTGTCTGAAATCGAAATGCATTACTACTGTAATTTTTGTTAACAGATCCTGGGTATTCTCTTGTATAATGAGCTGTCATTCTGTAGGATAAGCCGACGTTCTGCAATTGTACGCACTGACCCGCCAAAGCAGTGACAACTATTGTGTTCCCTGGATAGATCCACGACGAAGCATGTTGAGGTAGGCCATATGAAACATGAACAAAAAGGGTGTAATGTGCAAATCTATATTTAACGAAAACAAATATTTGAAAACTTGTGCTACTTTTTTGAATAATAAAATAATAACTAAATTTGAAAAATTAAGCCGTGAGATATCAACATCGGAAAATGTTTCGCATTACTTATTTTCATATATAAGATCATGTGAAACGGTCACCGCTCAAACCGAACAAATATGGCGTCAGAAAAACTGAACCTTGAGCGAGCCAAATGAGAATTGAGAAAATCAAATGATAGTTGCTGTGCATTCGTAGGACAGCCAACTGGGTACATTGCCAATTCGACATTACTGTTATGTATATTATGGCGGATACATATGCAACACAATCTCTATAATATTGCTGATAACGTAATTATATTAAAATGGAATCGTTCTGGCAACCTTGACCTTCACCGTACAACGCTATTCGACGTCACAGAAGACGTCATGCATTCGTGACGTCATGGAATACGTCATGACGTCATGGAGCATGTTATACGTTGGGCATATAGGGATGCATTGTAGACATTATTGAGGCTGTGGCGTTGTACATTGCCTCGTTGGACAGGACTGACGGGGTGTCTATGAGTGCCCCTTCTCCTTTGTACAGGATTCCTGAAGCAACGAAACGTGCGTAAGAATAAAGTTCTTACATAGGTACATACAATGCTGTATTTACATGTAAAGGAACACAGGGTTGGTGCCTGTGTCTGTGCATGCATGTGGGTCTGCGGGTGGGCCGTGCGTGCTTGTGACCACTTGTGTGTATGCTTGTGCATTGTGCTATTGACATTGATAGTCATTGTGTTTATAAATTACATTGTTTATGCACGCATGCGCGCGCGCACGCACACACACACACATTGTGACACATACACACACGCACGCACGCACGCACGCACGCACGCACGCACGCACCACACACACACACACACACACACACACACACACACACACATTGTGACACATACACACACGCACGCACGCACGCACACACACACACATTGTGACACATACACATACGCACGCACCCCGCACACCACACACACACACACACACACACACACACACACACACACACACATACACACACACACACACACACACACACACACACACACACACACGACGACAACACACACACACACACACACACACACACATAACACAAACACGCACTACACGCACGCACGCACGCACGCACGCACACACACACACACACACACACACACACACACACACCAAACCAAACAGAGAGAGTGGGGTGGAGGGAGAGAGAGTAATACAGAGACAGAGACAGAGACAGAGACAGAGACAGAGACAGAGACAGAGACAGAGACAGAGACAGAGACAGAGACAGAGACAGAGACAGAGACAGAGACAGAGACAGAGACAGACGCAGACACAGACACAGAGAAAGAGAGACAGAGAGACAAAGAGACAGGTAGAGAGAGATATAGAGAAAGAGAGAGAGGGAGAGAGAGGGGGAGAGAGAGGGAGAGAGACAGACAGACAGACAGACAGACAGACAGACACACAGACAGACACACAGACACACAGACAGACACACATACAGACACACAGACACACAGACAGACACACAGACACACAGAGAGAGAAACACAGAGAGAGACGGAGAGAGGGGGGAGAGAGAGGGGGGGCAGAGAGAGATAGAGAAGGCGTGCGAAGAAGAATGAATTAAACAGAGTTTAGCAGCAAATACGACAACATTTTTGTGCGGCCAAACTTCGTTTCTCACCAGCGATGCAAGCGGTGAGGAAACTGGCCAAGTTGCCATTTATGACTGCTCGGAGGGCCACCTCTGAGATGTCACCTCGTCTTTCGGGTGCCACGGATATCAGCGCCCCCACGTAGATCCCCACCGCGGCTATACTTCCGAACCCACAACAAGCGTACGTTGCCAAGACAACGGAACGCTCCTGGAAAAAAATTCGTGCATTACATTTTGGGCAGGAGCACGGTGTTACATTAAAATATTATTACATTAAAATATGTCAGGCAGGAGGTTATCTACATTATCGGCTAATTATATTACTGTATCTGACACTTGTTGCATTGCAAGTCATTTACAGGCTCTATAAGTGTATATATTTGTCCCAAAACAGGTTGTACGGCGCAAAAGATGACATGTTTCATTACTAGTCAAGATCGCCAAACACAAGACAGTACTAGCCGTCGATGCCATGGCAACCACCATAATAATCGATTAAAATGCATGATTTCCGTGATCATTGTTGCCAGTATTCCACTGATTCTGCTTCTAATTATCATTCGGACAATATAACTGTAAAACACTATTTGGGGACAGTCCGATTACTACAACAAAAACAAAAACAAAGTCCTATATGTTAACATGGAGAATATGGACTTCCTGCCGCCATTATCCCCAGCCTCGTTTTCGAGCGCAAGACTTGCATGGCCGATGCCTGGTGAGCGAGGACGCGGCTACCGCCCGAGTGCGTAAGTTACATGCACGCTGTACTTGACATAGACTTACCGCTATCTCCCCGTTCTCTACCATCTCCTGTAGTTGGCGAAAGGAGACGAACTCATCAACGAATACCTTTGTACCAAGCAGGCTGCCAACCCTGTTGGCGTCTTCTATTTCTACGCCCATTATGACCGCCAGTGGCCAGAACACGTAGGAGCATATCAACTGAAAGGTGGAACGCAGTTAAATTGGTAAATGGATCATCGAATGTTAAACTCACTACAATATAAGCATGTACATAAGTATTTCAGTTATACGCAGCATACTGCGTTTTACTCAGTGATTTTATCCTTGTCTTCGTTCCAGAGTCGCACTAGTAGCAGCAGCAGCAACAACTGTCTATAAAAATAAAATACTAATACTACCACTACCACTACCACTACCACTACCACCACCACCACCACCACCACCACCACCACCACCACCACCACCACCACCACCACCACACCACCACCACCACCACCACCACCACCACCACCACCACCACCACCACCACCACTACCACTACCACTACCACTACCACTACTACTAATAATAATAAAATAATACTAATGCAATGTGTTTGTGTAGCGCGTGCTTGACCGATATGCACATGAAATATTAAGAATTGTAATTATAAATAATACAAAATTAATTAAATTAAGAATTGTTCTAATATAATGAATTAATAACTATAGCATTCCTTACATAATTAAAAGATCTCGTGCCCAAGCAATTACAAATATTTGACGACAGGTAAAAGCAATAACAATAAATAACAAATATTGTATTAGAAAAATCTATTTAACATATTGGTAGGTATTAGTCAAAATATGGGTAAGTATATTTTATAAATTCCAAGTGGTCATAACTATACGAATGCTACTCTACTCTACTCTACTCTACTCTACTCTACTCTACTCTACTCTACTCTACTCTACTCTACTCTACTCTACTCTACTCTACTCTACTTCTACTCTAGTCTCTGTCTGTCTGTCTGTCTGTCTGTCTGTCTGTCTGTCTGTCTGTCTGTCTGTCTGTCTGTCTGTCTGTCTGTCTGTCTGTCTGTCTGTCTGTCTGTCTGTCTGTCTGTCTGTCTGTCTGTCTGTCTGTCTGTCTGTCTGTCTGTCTGTCTGTCTGTCTGTCTGTCTGTCTGTCTGTCTGTCTGTCTGTCTGTCTGTCTGTCTGTCTGTCTGTTGTCTGTCTGTCTGTCTGTCTGTCTGTCTGTCTGTCTGTCTGTCTGTCTGTCTGTCTGTCTGTCTGTCTGTCTGTCTGTCTGTCTGTCTGTCTGTCTGTCTGTCTGTCTGTCTGTCTGTCTGTCTGTCTGTCTGTCTGTCTGTCTGTCTGTCTGTCTGTCTGTCTGTCTGTCTGTCTGTCTGTCTGTCTGTCTGTCTGTCTGTCTGTCTGTCTGTCTGTCTGTCTGTCTGTCTGTCTGTCTGTCTGTCTGTCTGTCTGTCTGTCTGTCTGTCTGTCTGTCTGTCTGTCTGTCTGTCTGTCTGTCTGTCTGTCTGTCTGTCTGTCTGTCTGTCTGTCTGTCTGTCTGTCTGTCTGTCTGTCTGTCTGTCTGTCTGTCTGTCTGTCTGTCTGTCTGTCTTCTGTCTGTCTGTCTGTCTGTCTGTCTGTCTGTCTGTCTGTCTGTCTGTCTGTCTTCTGTCTGTCTGTCTGTCTGTCTGTCTGTCTGTCTCTCTGTCTGTGTCTGTCCGTCTGTCTGTCTGCCTGTCTGCCTGTCTGGCTGGCTCTCCCTCTCCCTCTCCTCTCCTCTCCTCTCCTCTCTCCTCTCCCTCTCTCTCCTCTCCCTCTCCCTCTCCCTCTCCCTCTCCCCTCTCCCTCTCCTCTCCCTCTCCCTCTCCCCTCTCCCTCTCCCCTCTCTCCCCCTCTCCGTCTCCCTCTCCCCATCTCCCTCTCCCTCTCCGTCTCCCACTCCCACTCCCTCTCCCTCTCCCTCTCCCTAAATGAGACACCTCTTATCATACCTACATATTATGATGTCCACGTGCCCCTAAATCACACAAACTCGCAATGACACCGTCACTAGACCCCCAAATAACCATCACCTGGAAGTTGAGCTGCGGGAAGCCGACCCTGGAGCCGAGGTAGGAGATGGCGGCATCGAGGAATGCGATGAGACCGAGAATGGCGATGAGGTTAGCGGCGACGGAACTGACCACCTTAACGGCCGCGATGGCTCCGTTCGACGCAGCCTCCATGACGTTACGTGCCGGCCTGGTGGAGGAACATGACGTCACAGTGTACAGGCGAGTGATTCATGTCCCGTCATTGTGACAATGCATCGGTAAGGCTCTGTCGAAGTGTCGTTGTGTTTGCGTGAATGCTAGACCCGTGCTGCATGGTGCACACATTTTGTCAGGACTCCGTATATAGTATCAAGCCTCTATGTATAGTATCAAGTCATACGTTAGTATCAAGTCTCCATGTATAGTATCAAGTCTTACATATAGTATCAAGTCTCCATGCATAGTATCAAGTCTCCATGTATAGTATCAAGTCTCCATGTACAGTATCAAGTATCAAGCATATTCAAATAAAGTCACATTTTGCATGCCATAATATAATTTTTACACTTAAATTAGTCACAATGTACATGTCTACAAAGAATGGCATAGAAATCATATCAAGGAAATTTATATTAAAAATTTGATCGGAATTCGTGGGTATATTTATAAACACTCAGGCATTTTCGTAGAAATTTTGTTCAACAGGTTACACCCTAAACGACGCTTACGGCACTGATTTAAAAACAATACTAAAAAGTCGATCTTACAAATCGGAATTATACTATTATAGTTGATCAATATTATATATTATCATTATTATTATATATATATATATATATATATATATATATATATATATATATATATATATATATAATAATATGTATATATATATATATATATACTTCACTCAACTACGTTGATGTGGTGCATTTCTATAGACATCTCTGTTTCACTACTTGGTAACATTCTGTTATACGTATTTCTAAAATCACTGTATTGTAATTGGCTGCCTGTCCGATATCGTATCATCTTTAGGATATATCATATTCCATACCAGGCACTTTCATGTAAACAGCCGTCTTATTTACATTAATTGATTACTCATGTAAGAAAACGTATCCAATTTCGATTATCTATTTCTGATTAAGGTTTGTTCCGTAGAATAAATACTAATATTGGGACTAGGGTTGTTTAATAATTGCATCTGTTCTTTGGGATGTGCTTCTTTCTAGTGTTTGATCAATTGAAAATATTACCAAATTCCGTAATTTAAAATGAAACGTTGACTACGCCCCATAGCTTCATGGAATATCACCTCTTGACAACCGGAATGTTTACTGACTTTGAGATTGAGCAACACATTGGTAATTTAACCAGATTTAACCAGATTTAACCAGATTTAACCAGATTTAACCAGATTTAACCAGATTTAACCAGATTTAACCAGATTTAACCAGATTTAACCAGATTTAACAAGATTGCCACCTAGAGATTCAACTCTAGATGGCAGGTGGACTAGGAAGCCATTTGGCTTATCGAGAGTCCAACCTATCTATCTATCTAAGTATACCCCGCCCGTCTTAGGTATATGTCGATTTTATTTTTAAATATATTAACACTACTAGCACCTACACAATCAGTTGATAATCTGTTCCATTCGTTTACTGTTCTTCGTGAAAATGAAAATATTCGAATATCCAGTCTACACTGCTTCTTTGCTAATGTAACTCCATGTCCTCTAGTCCTTCTCTCTTCCTTGACTGTGAAAAAAATATGTAATGTTTGAAGCCTGGCTTCCAAGGGTTTAAGAAATTATCGTGTCATTATTATTGTCACACCAGCATCTTGACATACGTCTTCTCCATGTAGACGTCCTGTTCTGTCCTCGTGTGCGACTCCTCCGTTTCCGGAAAACTCAGTTTCGCCATCGCCAGAGCGGCAGGCGCGGACATGATGGCCGCCGACAGGAGGTGCTGCGGAGATGCCTACAAGGCAAGAATGTCATTGGAACAACTGCGAGCAATGTCCTTCTGATTTTACTTCATACACTCAACAGCACGGCGATTGCTTATTGCTACTCCTCCACATGCAAATATATGTAAGCACGTGATGTTTGTCTTGTCATAAGTACCTTCAACCTAATCCTAAGCATATTCTTAAACATAAGCATTATCTCTAAGCCATTTTCCAAATCAGTACAGCCATAAACGTGTGCGTGTGCGTGTGCGTGTGCGTGTGCGTGTGCGTGTGCGTGTGCGTGTGCGTGTGCGTGTGCGTGTGCGTGTGCGTGTGCGTGTGCGTGTGCGTGTGCGTGTGCGTGTGCGTGCGCGTGCGTGCGGTGCGCGTGCGCGTGCGCGTGCGCGTGCGCGTGCGCGTGCGCGCACGTGTGTGTGGGGGGCCCTGGGGGGTAGCAAAAAGCCGAACATCACCAAACAATATTTGGTCTTCTAATAACTGAGAATAACCATATAAACAAAGATTTTAGCAATATTAAAAACTAACAACAAATCTCGAAACTACGGGATTTATAATTCGAAAGCTAGAAGTTGGTTGATACGTAAGCTAGTACCAATAGGCCTGTGAGCTTGAATCCGAATTCATATTGTCGCCTTTCCTGTGCTCTCTCAACTCACATGATCGACAAGTTCTATTAACAATATTCTGCAATAGAGTCTATACTCGGGGCCGCCTGTGTAATGCAAGGTACGTACGTAGTAACGGAAAAGGTATACACACAACAACACGTTTTTGATTGTAGAGGTTAGTTATTATCTTTCAGGTGACAGAAACAAACTATTAAATTCCGCGACTGCAATTTCAGATAAGGCGGAAAACACCAACCTAAACGGCTGGCGACACTCAGCGAGATTGATTGCAGTGACTTCTAAAACTGAGCTGGTTGTTTTATGACACGCAAATGGCCATGTTTAAGTTGGTTTTGTGACATGAGTTCACATCTGGCACATAGCTTGACAAGGATGTCATGTTAACTTATTAGGCCTCCGACGTTTACGAAAAATTAAAAAATTACTTCCACTTTTTTTGAACTGCTGGAGAACTATGTGCGAGCTCGGATGTCTCCACCTGTGCTGCCCGCACTGCATGCGTCCGGCGGTAGCCGTATCCTTACTGCCAAGGGCTGGAGATGACAGTGTGTGATCTTTGGCTACCACAGGCAAAGGTCAATTCTAAGGTGATTTGTGGTAGAAAGTTTAGTATTTTAATTGCTGGATTACATTGTTATTGCCAGAAGATTAAGAAAAAGAAGGCTAAAACAAAGAAACAACACCTACTTCTGACATGGTAATTCACTTAATTTTCGAAGGTCACATTATACGTGAAAGGAGTGGGTAAAGCTGTCCAGTGCGACCGTAATGAAAAACATTTAAGATGCTGAATGTATCAGTAATACATTCATCCACCTTTATTTATATTATTTATTATTTATCATAACATATATTCGTATATATATATATATATATATATATATATATATATATATATATATATATATATATATATATATACTAATATATTGCTATTTGCATTCTTTAATTGGCCTGGATGTAGAAGTAATGTTTATATACTAATTTAAACAACGCACTTAGACTCTACATCTAGCTCTGAAACGTAATCCATGTTTACAGCAACGGCTTAGGAAAATGTAACTTTTCATTTCCGTAAAAAATCGCACTTGTGTAGCGCGTGGCCTATAAATCTAAATGCGGCAAGACGTTACACAAATTGACCCGACTGGCAGCTGCCAGCGCCGGGGAAATTTGAAATCCGAGACCCAAACAGTAAGACGGAGAGGGTATATCTTGACAGATGCTAAGTGGCAAATAAAAGTTGACATAACGCGCGTAGCTCTGAGCTCGACTCGAGAGCATAATGGGACTGACTGGCACTCGCAGCATCCACAGAATCTGCTTTGGACTCATGCTTTGTCAGTCAGTTTTATACATTTCGGGCGCTAGACACGGGATTATGTTCACAATCTGCGTGAACAAGAAACCGGGTGTAGTATGTTAGCGACATTCTCACTCCCGGTGCTGTTCGTGCCTGTCCGCGATGTCCCAAAGAGTTGTGGATATTCCTCGGCTTACGACAGGGTCAGAGAGGACGGTGGCTGTGACTATTTGTTGGGATTAGCCGCACGCCAAGGATCGCGTTGAACCCAAAAAGCACCGATGCGGTTCTCGTTAAAAGTGCAATGACACCGGGACTTGCGTAACTTGTCGCCATGTTTGCTTATTTTAATCAGGGCACCACAGTAGGTCGCATATCTGCCTGTTAGGCTTATCCAACTTATCGTTGTACAAAAGAATAGCTAGGCCTCATTTAGAATATTGTATACAAGGTTGGAGGCCATAATGCAAGACGGTTGTTGATATGCTAGAAATAGTACAAAGGAGAGCAAGCAACCAAAACAACTCAGGGATATTAGTTATGAAATGCGTCTAAAACAATGTGGTTTAACATCACTAGAGACCAGGAGGTTGAAAGTAGATCAGATTGAGGTGTTTAAAATATTGAATGGGTATGAAAATATTGACAGAAATATTTTTTCTCGTTTAATGGAGAGAGGACTAGAGGACATGGACTTACATTAGCATAGAAGCAATGTAAACACACGCCATAAAGTTACGCCATTTTAAAAGAAAAGAGGTACTAGCGTACCGGGGTAACTTGCAACACTTTAGGACACATCATATAACTCATTATGTCACAAATATGTAATAAACCAGGCATTTAATTATGCACCAATTATCTGCGGGAGATATGTGGGGTCCTTTTGGCATGACAGAAGTTTCGATCGGTTAAGATCGCTTGATGGCGTTTTGTTTCGTATATAAAAAAATTACTCTCGCCCCTCTCAACAACACGTGATGAATTCATGTACGTCGTACGTTACGTACGTGGCTAATGACGTAATAATCGCGCCCACGCGTTAGCTACTGCAACAACACACCTGTCGCTGCAGCCTTAACAGTTCAACCGCAAGTACCTCTGCCAGAAGGCGAACAGGAAGGACTTAACTAACCTCGTATAAACAGGTAGGGTTGAGATCTCGGTTAGACATCGGGTGGCATATTTGAAAAACGTCGTTATGTATGCAAAGGTTCAGCCGGCAAAAATGTATCCGTACTCGGAGGTAGCCGGACAGAATACCCTCATGGCGAAACAATTTTCTAGAACCATTAACTCGCCTATAGCGCTGCATAGCAGATACTAAAGAGCAACTGTGTTTTTATTATTAATACTATATATTTACAATGGAGAGGATCACCTATTGGCCAAGTGTTTCAAGTTCCTGTCAAAGGGAAGGCGGCTGCGTGCTTATAAAGCGACTATAACCTGAATGAGGTGTTCCCTTGTGCCAGTGGCGATAGCAATAATTAACGCTTGAGATATTCAGACACAGCAATGTCATGATTTCTGGATGTTTTATTTTAATATCGAATTCCCATGAAGTATATCAAATATTCAGTTGCAAGCACGCACGCACGCACGCACGCACGCACGCGCGCGCACACACACACACACACACACACACACACACACACACACACACACACACACACCCGTAGACACAATAACTGACCCCGACTTCGACGAGCAGCGCTATGTAGGAGCCAGCGACTGTAGCGAAGCCTCCCGTCATGACGGCGTGGAGCTCCGACTTGGTGAGTCGGTAGATGAATGGACGCAACACGACGCACGACTCCGCCTGGACGGACAAACAACAAGCGGTGTGATGATTCCACGTTACAACAACTAGCATCATCATCACCATCGTCATCGTTCATCGCCATCACTAAAAATCATCATCACCTACAATAATTGTTATCATTATTATCATCACCCATCTTCATCATTACAACTATCATCAACATCACCCCGTCATCATAATCATCATTGTCGTAGTCGTTATTGTCATCTTCATCGTCACCATCATCGTCATCTACATCATCGTCATCACTGTCATCATCATCATCATAATGGTTATCATCATCACCATCACCATCATCATCTTATGGTATCAATGGGCAACACAGCACATACACTGACATTGAAAACTGTCAATTTATCAAACTATATCTACAGTTGTAGGTATATTAAATACAAATGTATAGCGTTAAGGTGTGCTTTTGGCAAATGTGATGGGCGCTATTGTGTCTAGCAACTAATACTCCCAATAAATATGTCAACTAGCAGGTGCACACATGTTTAATTAATTTAAGAATTAGGCAGCACTAGCTAGAGAAGTAACTGGTTTTTGTAGTGGTCCACATCCAGCTTTACTCTGCATTAATTCCACTTTTATTATTACTGGTATTTCGTAATTGTATGAATAAAATATCACTGTTATGACATAAGTCCATCTCACTATAATAGTTGTGAACATGAGAGGACATCCTGTAATAAGGCGGCGAATAAGAGCTATAAATGATAATAGATACACAGGCCGTTTGGAACGTCATAGAAAAGGGGGGGGAACAACGGTGAATAAAAGAAGGTTTTCAAATATTCACCACAAATGACGTGGCCTACTATACGGATGCCACCTTCACATGGAATAATATTGTAACTTTCTTTTCTCTATACATTTTCTGATCCATGTTCTAATTCGAAGTATCAGTACGTTTCGATACATCGTTGCAAATCCTCCCCTTAATATGCCGGATTTGTGCACTGCTCTGCGGATGCGTCGTTAACCGTTTCGATAATCGCTCTGATGTCCGACGATCCAGCACGAATGCTGGCAACTTAACACAGAGTATGTTTTGATTGCCTTGGCCAACACATGATGGACGGGAAATCGTGGCACGAAAGCCAGAGGGTTTACTATGAAATTACGGCGGCGCGAAATGTTGCGCAACATAATTTCGGCGAAGAAATACGCACGATCAATACCAGCGATTACGTTTTCGCCCATTACGGGAAGTGACACATAGTTATTAGCAGAGATGTGATTTGAAATATCTGCCGCTTGTATGGGTATGTTCACGCCCATCGGTTCGTTGACGCAATAGTTCAGAACGAGGCTTATCATGCAAGCGTCTACAGTGAACTCCGTTGGCGTTGAATACACCCTGCTACAGTCTACACGCGCACTACTAAAGTTGGATTGCTTCGTGGACTTCATGGAGTAGACGATTCAACAGTAGTTGACATATAAATTAAATGTGTTTATAAATAGCAATACGTCAACGTGAATATAATCATGAATTGTAAAATTAACAAGGGTGCCACACAGAGAATTAACACAAGATAACACAATAATGGATAACGAAACATTTTACGTATTGAAACTTCATATTTTTATTTGTCCGCAAATCATATCAATAGAAAATTAGAATTTATTTACTAAAATAATAGTAATTAAACATTATGCAACACCGCATATTGTCACGGAATTAGGCGGTGCATAACGTTGGTATACGCTACAGTGTAATATGTACAAAACATTTACCGTGCACAATACGTATAACACACCGTGTGTTTTATTAATTTAATTTATTAATTTACCATTATTACTTTAAATAATGTTTTATTAGTTCCATTATTTATTTTATTTTTATTATTATAAGTAGTTTGTTTAAATAATTATAATTTAATTAAATATTTTGTATATATTTATTTATTGCTATTATTATTTTATTAGTGTTGTACTAACTACTACCACTACTACTACTACTACTACTACTACTACTACTACTACTACTACTACTACTACTACTACTACTACTACTACTACTACGCTACTACTACTACTACTACTACTACTACTACTACTACTACTACTACTACTACTACTACTACTACTACTACTACTACTACTACTACTACTACTACAATTACTAGTGCTACTACCGTCCCGGAAGGCACAAGAGACTTACCATGCCGATGAATATGTTCGTCGCGGCGTTCAGTGATTCGATGGCCGTCGTGCCCATTGTAAACTGCATGAGCCACGCGATCTTACACACGACGCTTTGCATCATGCCCCAGTGGTACAGGATGCTGATCACTGCGCTGAAGTAGATGACGATCGGAAACACCTACAAGACGAAGCAGCCGCGCGTGACCGTCACGGCTCAGTGATTGTATTGATCGCATTTCCGGCAGACACCGCACTCTATGAATAGAACTACCTTAATGGTTTTACTCCATCGTGTGACGTCCCAGATGATTGTTGTGTTAAACGAATACACGCTGATTTCGTTATGAGCATACATTGCGTATAAATCTAACAAAATGCACATCTAGACGCCCAATATTGGCAACTTGGACACATATAGACGCCTAATAAGCGTCAGGATTAAGGACAATAGTTAAACAATTAGCATACCATAATTACGGTAAATAGGGGATACAAAAAGTAGCGCAGTCTGACTATGTTATTGACTAAAAGGTCTGCAAGTCTCTGGAAGTCTAAGATGGTGGAAATATCGCTGGCATCGAAAGTTACGGGACCACGGTACAAAAATGTGGTTATTTTTTGCCGCTTATGGTAGTACTGATCTCCAACTATTGACCCCTAAAGGGTACCAAAGAGATTAAGCGGCCAGATCAAAAATTTTAAAAAGGGTTAAACCCCAGGGTTTAAACCCCGGATCGTTACCAACTTTTGTTTCGGCGAGAGAAATAATTTTTTTCAAAACTACGGGGAAACGGTTTTGGACGATTTTTTTAAAAGGGGAAACGAAGTTTTGAAAGGACAAACTTGTCTATGTATATAAACAATTTGTTGTCGCCTAAGTGCTGGCAAACCCCACTTGTTTTTATAATGGAAGGTGGGGCAATTTCACAATAGACAATGACAGGTAGTTTTAAATTATTCTTTCCTGCTTGAAATGTTTTTAAAAAATGTCTTGTAAATTTATGCGTGCACTTTAAAAAATTCGAATATTCGTCTCATTAAAGCTACACATTTATTGTACAAAAATAATTTCAATAGCTACGTGACGTGGCCATTTTGTAAGAAACAATGATAAAGTTTCATTTTGTTTGTTTGTTTTGTAGCAAATAAATCGTCATTTTCATATTTCGGAGAATTGTGCACATGACTAGGGGCCAAAAGATTGCTTCTAAAAAAAAATTTGGGGGAGGTTGAGAGAAGATCCAAAAGGTATAATTTATTTATCTGTAAATTTAAATTTGTCTATACCATAATAATTATGTATATACATCTGTTGCAATAATGACACATTATCCATATTTTAAATTTTATTTGAAAACCACGTTTAAAACACACCAATTTTTAGCCAACACGTTTTGCAAAGCTCCGAAACTATTTCTGGGACAGCTAAAATAAAAAATTTTAAAATTAAGGGGGGATGCATTTAGGTATTCTGGGTATTTTGTTGTAGAATAATCGCAACCTGTACTTATTTGACGACAAACCCCCAACAATCCAGGGAACCAACGGGAAAATCCTTTTGAATGCCACGGGTGTTTCAGACGGTTTAAAAAAATTTGCCTGTGGCTATCGGAAACACTTCAACCCCAAAATTGAAAAGCTGTATCCGGGTATTCTGTCACTAAAATGTACCGGGCCCCAAAACCCGGGGCCAGTTACCAGTGAGTCGGTTTGTAACTTGATTGCATGACCACATGTTTTGAATATTCATAATAAATGTAAAATCAGATTAAAATCAGATCACAGTTTTGCATAAGCGAATGTTTGCTTCAACAGTTTCAAGTTACTATCTACGCGTATTGTGTGTTTTGGTATATAAAACGGTTTTGTTAAATGCGGTATTTAAAAGGGAATTTCTATACATAATCTACTAAATTATGTGCTTGTATGTTATGATTTATATCATTATTGTCCGATAACAACCTACATATACAGCCTAAATTATATAGAGATGTAAGTTGCACAATTGGTAGTTTTCTATATTATTACAATTTCCACCAATGCTAAAGCAGTATGTTAGCCCGTAGGCTGCTACAACTTGAAACTATACCATAATTATATGCGGGAGATATGTGGGGATCCTTTGGCATGAAAAAACGTTTCAAATAACCACAATCTTGAAATGTGTTGGCTTTGTTACAACTAGCCCCGATCTCCCCAGATGCAACAGAAGAAACCGAACTTGTGAATAGAATGAATCGAGTAGCGTTTATTTAAACGTCTTCAGTTCTCCATAAGCTATACGTATGTTAACAATGATGGACTGAGGGTGAAGCTTCTCCGAGCATGTATCAAATACACGTCATCTGTGTCTCCACGTATTCAAAACGAAACACCTGTACACGTGTAACCAGATGCGGCAATTGACTTCACGCTTTCTAAGATGTTATAAAAGAGTTTCTTTTTGTTTGTTTGTTTGTTTGTTTTGTAGCAAAAAAATCGTCATTTTAGCATATTTCGGGCAGAAATTGTGCACATGACCTAGCGGGCCCAAAGGAGTATTGCTTCGTAAAAACATTGTCCGGGGGAGGGTTGGAGAGAAGATCCAAAAGGCTATAATTTGGATTTCATCTGTGAAATTTCAAAGTTTGTCTACGTCACCATCAAGCTAATTATGTCATATACATCTGTGTCGCAGGATGTTGGACACATTCTGCATACTTTTTAAATTGTTAGCGTTTGAAAACCGCCACCGTTTAACACAGGCACCAACTTTGTTTGCCACACGTTAGCATAAGCTCGCGATCTATTTCTGGGACACGCTAAGACAAGGTAACACAATTTTGAAACTGATAAGCGCGGGTGACTGCATTTCCCGCAGGTATTGCTGGGCAATTTAGTTGTAAATGAAGTCGCAACCTGTATTAATCAGTTAACGCCACGACAACGCCACAACAATCACACGGCGACACGTCGGTAGGACAGAAGGCAAACCTCCGGTCTACACCCACCTTGAATGCCATCGGGTGTTTCATGTACGTGTCTTCCCCAAACACGAACTTTGACCCCTCGTCGGCGTAGTCGAGAAACACCTTCACCTGCATGCCGAGGAAGTTGAAGAAGGTGTATCCGGCCGTCCAACGGAGGATGGTCACTCCGAGGAGGAACTGTAGGCCGAGGCCCCAGATGACCGGTCGCCAGTTGACCTGTGGGAAGACGGGCGGTTTTATATAAGTACACCATTTCATTCAGCATTAGTTGAATTGAATTGAACTTGGTTTCGGTCACAGATGCGATTTGACGAAAGAACGAATGAACGAACGAACGAACGAACGAACGGACGGACGGACGGACGGACGGACGGACGGACGGACGGACGGACGGACGGACGGACGGACGGACGGACGGACGGACGGACGGACGGACGGACGGACGGACGGACGGACGGACGGACGGACGGACGGACGGACGGACGGACGGACGGACGGACGGACGGACGGACGGACGGACGGACGGACGGACGGACGGACGGACGGACGGACGGACGGACGGACGGACGGACGGACGGACGGACGGACGGACGGACGGACGGACGGACGGACGGACGGACGGACGAACGAACGAACGAACGAACGAACGAACGAACGAATGAGTGAATGAGGTTAAGGTTAAGTTTCAAGTAAAACATGTAAACAGTGCAACTTTTCTATTTGTACCATAGAAGAATGAATGTATGTTATGATTAATGTGTAAGGTGATATAAAAAGCAATAAATAATCCATTTATTTAAAGAAATTTTATCAACAATAGTTGTTTGAGTTTTATAAAAGTTCCATGTAGATATGTGTGTGAGTTTATATACAGTCTACGTTCACACAGCTAGGCCTTTTGCATAAACTATTTTATTTGTAGCTCGAAATGATCTACGCTCGCTGTTATTAAATTTCCAGAACAGTTGAATGTAATTTGGAATTAACGTGAGGTCACTGGGTCAAGAAGAGAGAATAATAAATTGTTACACGTATGCCCAAAAGTACATTCCCTGACGATATCTTTCGGAGCCGTGTTTTGTATTATACCTTCAAGTCAGCACAATAGCCAAACTAGCCAGAAATTTACATATAACGATATTCAACCAAATTTCATCCATTCACGCATGCTCTGTTCGCGCTGGGGCTGATTTACATTCATAATCCCACGTTTACTCTCCTATATGTCGTATGCAGATATGGGCGTGATTACAAACAGCCATTTTGCGATAATCCACATAGCTCGTGTATTTTGCCTAATTCGCGTGAGGAAGCTCGTCCGTTATTACGCCTGTTAGAGGCACCGAGCTGCAATTCTCAACCGGCAGAACCCCGTAACCGGTTTGGGTTCCCTTCCGTTTCAAATTTTAATACCAAATTTAACGATCTCGCGACAGGAGTTCAGAAGGCTCGGAAGGAGGGTTTTTTTGCCACCATCATTACTAAACAGTTTGCATTGTCTGATACCATGCATATGCATAGATGCAGTTTGTTCAAAGAATGCTGGAACACGACGAAGATGTGTACAGTAGATTGATAACTCTTTTATAAAAAACCAAGTATTGCAACCGTGGAGATCATCTACCAGAACTAAATAATAACAATCAAAATTCATTAAAACAATTAAGTATAAATGTAAGACAGTATGTATTTGCAATAAACATATATTATTGCAAAGGAGTAATCAATCAATTTAACGTATACACATGCACATATATAACCACATAAAAACAAGTTAGATACTAATTTGTTTTTACATAGAAGAACATAAGACTGGTTTCTGAATAAATTATAAGGTTAAGTTTCAAGTAAAACATGTAAACAGTGCAACTTTTCTATTTGTACCATAGAAGAATGAATGTATGTTATGATTAATGTGTAAGGTGATATAAAAAGCAATAAATAATCCATTTATTTAAAGAAATTTTATCAACAATAGTTGTTTGAGTTTCTTTATAAAAGTTCCATGTAGATATGTGTGTGAGTTTATATACAGTCTACGTTCACACAGCTAGGCCTTTTGCATAAACTATTTTATTTGTAGCTCGAAATGAGCTGTTATTAAATTTCCAGAACAGTTGAATGTAATTTGGAATTAACGTGAGGTCACTGGGTCAAGAAGAGAGAATAATAAATTGTTACACGTATGCCCAAAAGTACATTCCCTGACGATATCTTTCGGAGCCGTGTTTTGTATTATACCTTCAAGTTAGCACAATAGCCAAACTGCCGAGGAAATGTTACTTATAACGATATGTCAACCCAGAATTTTGCATTCCGATATCCCGTCGGCTTCATCTTCGGCGCTGGGGCTGATTTACATTCATAATCCCACGTTTACTCTCCTATATGTCGTATGCAGATACGGGCGTGATTACAGACAGCCATTTTGCGATAATCCACATAGCTCGTGTATTTTGCCTAATTCGCGTGAGGAAGCTCGTCCGTTATTACGCCTGTTAGAGGCACCGAGCTGCAATTCTCAACCGGCAGAACCCCGTAACCGGTCTACGAGTGCAAAGCTTCCCATTCGGGCGTTATCAAAACTGTAATTAAGTACCAGATTGCTAAGCAGATCTCGCGACGGCCACTGTATGCAGATAGCGCTCGGCAAGGAGCCGGTTGATGCCACCACTCATTAGCTAAACATTGCTTTTCAAAATTGCGGATTAGTTGCTGATGCAACTAACCTAGACAGCACGATACAGAAGGGGTTTAATGCTGGAGCCACGGTATGGGATATCTAGTTTTGCGACGGAATGAGTGGTTATCGAATTTTATAATTCGTATAATTGCGATAGCAATATTACATAGCAAGCCGGAGCAAACGCCGACGCCATCTTGGAATGGGCGGGCGAGCGAATTCCACGGATGCCGTCTGCTATCCTCCACAAGTGTTCAGTTATTGCCCTC
>JAODUO010000710.1:40000-42500 GCA_025642075.2 Ridgeia piscesae
GCGGTAGCGGTAGCGGTAGCGGTAGCGGTAGCGGTAGCGGTAGCGGTAGCGGTAGCAGTAGCAGTAGCAGTAGCAGTAGCAGTAGCAGTAGCAGTAGCAGTAGCAGCAGCAGCAGCAGCAGCAGCAACAGCAATAGCAATAGCAATAGCAATAGCAATAGCAATAGCAATAGCAATGCGCAATAGCAATAGCAATAGCAATAATAGCAGTAGTAGAAGTATTCACATTACTGGCATTAAGATATAGCCGCACGTAATGAGTGAAACTGACATTAATGCACATTGACATTGATGGTATAAGTTATGTCAGTCGTAGACGACGTGACAGCGGCCGCGTCAGTCGACTGTCGGTTGTGGGCAGACATTGGCTGTCGTTTTGGAGCCAGTTTAGATCGTTTTTAAAAAGTTGCAAGTCACACGCGACACACCAGTAGAGGGGTGAGGTGGTTTCAAAACTTGAACTAAAATTAGGCCTACATGTGTCTGAACTTTGCAAAATCTTAAGATCGTATACCGTTTGATCAAAGTAAAATGAGAAAAAATCTTTTGTTTTAGATAGTTCAACGGCGAAGTAGCCAGAGTGTGCACAAACTCCAGGTAGAAATAGCACGGAAGTTACCTGCTCATCGACAGGTAACGCAAAATCTAAGCACTTAAAAGTACGTTATTATATAGCACAGTATCCTATCCCCAGCATTGCGCAAGGCGATTTACACTGTACACCCTGGTGATTCTCTGTGAGGCATTCAGCCAGGCTCCAATTAATGAGCAGTAACTATACATAGACAAATATCCGCCACTATATATAGCCAGGTAGCTGTCAAAAGGGCAGCCAGTGATAAAAGGTCACGTGTTGTGCGGAGGTTTGTGGGGTGCCTATGACTAGAAACCAACCGGGCAATGTCCGCGTCCTGGGAAACTTTTCTCAGACGAATTGCGCTCAAAGAGGCATGTTTTATGTGGTTATGATTAACCGCAAGATCATTATTCATAATTAGGCTACCCAGTGTAGACATATGTTGCCCTCATTCCTTCGCTAAGCTACAGATCTGTTGCACAAAGGCGTGTTGATATTCGTAACCCTTCTCCGCATGTGTCGATCACAATGTTAATCGTCCGAAACAATTGCGACAGAGCCCTGCTCATGGCGTATGCTGAGGAAAATACATAAGACGACAACAAAACTCAACATATCTTGACAACAAACTCATGCTCCTATGTATATCTTTAACAAATAACACAGAGAAACGTGGGTCACACAAAATTGATTGTTATTTTAAACACGGCGCATCATCATTGACGTCACTGCCCAGCGCTCATTGGTCAATCTCCCCACTTGAGTAAGATGCCAGCAGGGATGCGAATGTCATAAGCTGTACCAGCTTTGTTAATGGTACGCTCACCTCAGTGACGACGTCAAAGCTATCTCATATTGGGGCTTGTACACATACAAAGGTAATAAACACACGAAACAAAATGTATAGATCGTTTCCTGAGTTTGTTATAAAAAGAAAATAATGTTTAACTACAATACAATCGGCAGGCACTGAAACTTCAGCGCTAATTGGTTTGCATGCCAATTGAATATGATAATGTTATACATTAAAAGACAATTTGTACGTTTTCTTCTTCGAGTGAAATACAGACGAAGAAAAAGAATATATAATCTAAATATAAATCAATTTGCTGTCAATGTATGAACACGTATTGCAAAAGACACGATGAAAAACAATATAATTGCACAGTTACATCTGTTTTGATTTTTCGTTCGCCCGCTAAGCGTTGATGGAAATAGTTTAATTTGTTTTGCTAAGTCACGAATGACGCACTAACGTCTTTTGAGACGGTTCCTCGTTGTAACAGTTGCTACATGCTGAAAAACAGTGCATTAATATGAAAAAACACATACGTGTGCTTGTTATAACAGCTGCTGTCGCTACAGTGTTATTGCATGGTTGCTGCTGATGCATCGTGCATGTGTGTGTTTGGCTGGGTGTATGCGTGAGTGTGTGTGTGCGTGCGTGTGTGTGTGTGTGTGCGTGTGCGTGTGCGTGTGCGTGTGCGTGTGCGTGTGCGTGTGCGTGTGCGTGTGCGTGTGCGTGTGCGTGTGCGTGTGCGTGCGCGTGCGCGCGCGTGCGTGCGTGAGGATGTATGTATATATGTGTGGGTGTGTGTGCGTGTGTGTATATAAGATAGGGGCGGACGAACAAACGAACGAACGAACGAACGAACGAACGAACGAACGAACGGACGGACGGACGGACGGACGGACGGACGGACGGACGGACGGACGGACGGACGGACGGACGGACGGACGGACGGACGGACGGACGGACGGACGAGACGGACGGACGGACGGACGGACGGACGGACGGACGGACGGACGAGACGGACGGACGGACGGACGAGACGGACGGACGGACGGACAGGACGGACGGACGGACGGACGGACGGACGGACGGACGGACGGACGGACGGACGGACGGACGGACGGACGGACG
>JAODUO010000710.1:50000-130000 GCA_025642075.2 Ridgeia piscesae
AACTAGCCCCGGTCTCCCCTAAGCATATGCATATAAATGCACCTAAATGCGATCCAACAATGATGCATCAATAGAATATAGAAACTGAATAATTACATAAGATAGACTGCGTACAACTCTGAATCTATATTAAATGTCATCAAACATACAAAACTCCAGTAGCGTGTGTGTGTGTATATGTATGTATGTATGTATGTATGTATGTATGTATGTATGTATGTATGTATGTATGTATGTATGTATGTATGTATGTATATGTATGTATGTATGTATGTATGTATGTATGTATGTATGTATGTATGTATGTATGTATGTATGTATGTATGTATGTATGTATGTATGTATGTATGTATGTATGTATGTATGTATGTATGTATGTATGTATGTATGTATGTATGTATGTATGTATGTATGTATGTATATATGTATGCAAAGCCGAAAACGTAATTAAAGTAGCGTACGAAGAAGACTTCAAAAGACCGAGAAAAGAGGAAACCAACGAAAAATTTAGTAATCAAGATTAGTATCACACTAGACTGCTGACAGCAACGTTTACTGTTTTGGAGAGAAAAAACTAGGGTGTGGTATCTAGGAGTACGGCAAATGGTCAAATTGACCTAGATGCGCTTAGGCTTAGTAAGTCTGCCCGCCCGCCCGTGTGTGTGTGTGCGTGCGTGCGTGCGTATGTGTGTTTGTATGCATCTTATATCATATTTTTACACATATTATACACAATGCCCATATGACCGACAATATAATTGCCCTTACAACGATAAATACAGTTTTATTGTATTGTTTTGCATTGTATTGTATCAATAACACGGTTACGGGTGGTGCCATCTGGCGAATGTGAAGATTGACTTCTACGTGGTATGACCAGTTGTTCCCTCTGGCGGCACACACAATTCAAACGATGAGGCGTCAGGAAGGCTGGGGTGGTGGGGGGTGGAACCCGCGCATGAACACCCGACAGCAATACATTGAAACCAATATGGCTGCCTTAGCGAATTGGGCGCAATTGCCCCTCCCTGCGGGCTGGCAGGCAGTGTGGGACGCAACGCAGAATCGCTAGTAAGTAATGTCGAAAACGTAGACAAGTTATTACGTGATGCAAAACTCACGAGATTACGATAGAGTAGATTGGTAGAACTCCAGTCCATCCTCCAGGGGCCAATGTGGAAGCTGGGTATATTCATTCCACCAATGTATTTCCCCTGCCATTGGCATTGTAACGTTTCTTCAATTTCCCACTAGATTTGTTTTAATCCATGGTATTACCAATTTCAGACATTAATTAGCCTCCATTCACACATCACATGTCATGTATAAAATTCGTGAAAATTACATATCTCTTTGACTTTGAGTCTTTCTCCTACAATCCAGTCTAACCTGACACTCTTTCATTTTTGCTTCAATCAGCCGCCGATTGCCAATATTGACACCCCTAGGATGAATTACACCTGTATGCATGTACGCACCTGGTCACTGCCTGACAAATATCATTATTTCACAGCTGTGATACCATGCTATGCAGTCATATCATTTCCAATCAACCAGTCCTACATTTAGTGCTTCCAGAAATTTACCCAAAAAATCACCTCAACGCAGTTCTTTTAAGCTGGACTACAATGTCAATGGTGGTATGTCCCCAGCTGACCTGCACTGAAGATGGTCAGTGCCGGGTAGGGTTCTTGTCATCGTCAATGGTTCTTTTAAGCCCCAAACTGAGACAGGACTGAAATTTATTGTGATCTCCAAGTCACACAAAACAGATACCCTGTCGCGCTTATATTTTTCCGGTCGTTATATAAACTTAGCAATTGGTGTTTCTGCGCATGTGCGATAAATGTAAAATCATAAATGTGCAGCAAAACGACAAAGCATTTTTTGTATAAATGCCACGGACTGATCGTTAACTCTCATGTGATGATTACTGTGAAGAGTTGCTTAAAATGTCGTTCAATACATTAAAATATTATATTTGTTTAAATCACTGTCACGGATTATGGCACACTAGAGTCACGTGGCTTGCGCTTGCTATCAAAACATGCCTCAAGACTCGTTGGCTTTGTGTTAATTTGCAATAAGTAACTTTGCTGAAAAGTTAGATACATCCCAACGAACAGCCCGTGGTATTTATACCATAAATGCTTTGTCGTTTCACCGCACATTAATGATTTTACATTTATCGTGCATGCACAGAGACGTCAACCAGAATGTTTATAATGCTGGAAAATGTCAGCGTTACAATGCAATGTTGAGGGCCAGACACGAAGTTTGGGGATTGAACTTTAAGGCCAAGCGTCATCCTCATGTTATGATACTGTCCCCCAAGTGACAGGCAGAATTAGAAGTGGTAACCCTTAACTAAAGTCCCAAAATTGAAACGTGTGCTTCAACCCAGGAGCGCTTACCGAGCAGATGTCATACAGTAATTAGTAAATAAGTTAGGCTAGTATAAGTATCTTGCTGGAGATCTATGTGTATCCAGTCAGCTATGTTCAGTAGTTATAATCCGTAATCATTTACGTATAAATGGCCTAAACTGTCCATATTTTCTCCCTCCAGCTAGTGCAGCAGAACAAATGGTAATCTTTATCGATAGTGGTGATCGATGATCTGTGTAGCTTCGGTTACCCGGACTCTGTGAGGTGGCAGCACTTTTCAGCCCCCTCAACTCTGCCTGGGGAATTAATAGCTGCAGTTGTAACCGCCAAGATGGCCTTACCCCAGATTAGGGTAGAGATACTGATTGGCTCTCTGGCCGAATTTGAAATAAATTAAATAACAATACTTTTTTATCCGATAAAGTTGTATTATAAAACTTTTCAAAATTAAACTTATACTATCATAAAAAATAAATATATATACAAATTTACAGTTGTTTATAAAACAGGAATTACGGTAGGATAACCAGTATCCGTGATGTGACAGCATTGCTTAGCCCCACACGGATAATATTCAAAAGCCGGCAAAGTCACCGGACTGTCTTATCGGCGTAGTTACGCAGCCGACCGACAGTCAGTTAAGCGAGACTATGACCGGTGATGATGAGGATGACGACGACGATGACAATGCCTCACCCCACTCACAACATGCCACAATACAAATCAGATGATGGTAATAATTAATTTGTGCCAGTTGTATGTAAAATATTACCTAATGTTCAGTATGAAAGAATACTGGACAAATATAGGCTTTCATAAGTTGCATAAATATATGCTGTCCTGCAGAATAACTCAGAACCACAGACACCCAGCACTCCAAGATATCTTCCAAATGATATTTCTCCGCACACTGCCACTGAGCAGGGCTCCATGGTAACACATGGAAGACTCAAACATCTGGAACGTTTCCAGATGTGATGACCATTAATAGACATGTTGGGTGCAAAACGTTTGAGAAATTGCAAAATTTAAATGTCTCTAAGCTGTGTGGAGATATTACCTAAGGTTATACTGGTCCAAAATGTCATTTATCCATTTTATTAGTGATGTGTAATGCAAACACACAGCATAAGGGACCTGATTTATTCTGGAATACAACTACGAGAACAGTCACTATTGGGTATACATTTTGCCTTGCAATATTATTTATAAGCCAGAATAAATTAAACCCCAACTTTCAAGTACCACAGTATTCATCTGACACGTAAACATATTATAAATTTGGATTCCCTATATGTCATTTAGTCTAGGCATATGTGCCAAATTTCAAAGCTCTGTCTCTAAAATACACACATATTTCCTGAAAATGATAATTTAGCTCGTCGTGAAAAAAATGATAAAAGTTTCAGATCAAAACAAAAAAAAATGAAAATTAAGTTCACATTTTGTGCATAAAATAGTTTTTGTTGACATAATTTTGATATACCAAACTCACCCAATTTTTTTATGGTGTGGTGGCAAGTTGCCAGAAAATATGTTTATCTGACACGGAATGATCCAATAAGTAAACAACTGCATCCTAAGCATATAATTGTGACTCCGGCTGACCAAATGAGTGATAAGTCAGGATTGGACGTTTGGTCTGAGTGCCATGCCATCTAAAACCGGATGGCATGATTTTTGTGATTTTGAGGTTTGTATGGAAAATAAATGTATAGCATCTGTTTTAACACTTCCAGCCATCCTAAACTATTTATGCAAAATAATTTTTTATTTTAACGCAAGTCTAATGCTAGCCCTCTTGATTAACTAGCACAAAATGCAAAACTTTAATGGTGGTTTTCTCCAGTTTTACTTTTTGACCCTTACCATACCTAATGTGACATAACTTCACCAATTTTTTGTAGTAGAGTCATAATCTTTGAAACAGTGTAAAGTACTACATCTCCTCTTTCCAAATATGTAAAAAAAAGTATATCAACATATTTCCTACTTATCACTGATTTGGTCAGCCGGGGTCACATTATTGAATGTCAACAACGTCACATCGCACACAAACATCACTGATGTTGACAGCAACATGCCACCCATGAAGTCAGTCATCACTCAGGGCACTAGAGGATGTGACCATAACTCACTGTGGGTCTCATACCCATAAAGTCAAGTTTGAGAGGTCGTTGCCAATGCTTGTTTAGTCTCCGGACCCTGTACTTAACCACTTGACACCAGCGAACTGGTACCAGGTAAGTTTAATTTGTTGCATTTATATATTAGGATTGTTTGGGTATTAGATTCATTTCTTGGATCATGTTGTATTGCATGTCATTTGATTTAGATATAGAATTAATATTGACATGCCTATCTTCTTTCTTCCCAGTGTGATGAAACTTAGAATTGAACAGAGTACAATGCAATTACACAAAACATTATACCTCCCATAATATGAATTGATTGTTTACCTGAGTATGTACGTAGCTGTTTACCTGAGTATGTACGTAGCTATAACACAAAGTCGGTAACACAGATAACTACAGTCACGTAGATCTGCTGTTCTCTGTGCAGTTGGCAGTCTCCATAGACATTAGACAGGTTCAATTCGATGATTATCAGTAATTCACAATCTTATTCAAAAACCATAATGCGTTTTAGAGCCAAGCGACATGACACCTTCTACAGCAAACATTACTGCATACATTTGACACTGTGGCAACTATCCCGAATTTAAACTAAATATACCCCAAAAAGCACGTGTTCAGGCAGATATTATTTGATTGCTTGATTGAGGTTTTGCTAAGCAACTTGTCACGGGATGGATAAGTCAATTTGGATGCCCGATCCACCAGTTGCGGGTCAAGAATTATTTAATGACCAATGTGGATTGTACCAGACATGTTTCTGTATTATTATTAGTACATAATACCAGATGGGTGTTTCTATAATGTTATGGCCATATGGTTATTAGTACATTATAGAAAGCATGCCTCATACAAAGTGACTTGACACAAGATGTTAGTACACTTCTAAAATGTCTAATATGTATGTTTATATGATATCAAATAAAAAACGGGTATTTTATATAGCTACTATATATTTACTGCACTTTGATGAATAAGTGCATTTATTGGTATGTTGATATGTACGTATATGTATAAATTAATTATGAATTGATAATTTAATTATATCTTACAGAGCGTGCAGCCATTGAGGGAGCTTGAAACTTATATCTCGAATAAACACTGAACACAGAAATTGGTTTCTCACAATTGATACCAGAAGTGGGATACAACAGAAATTGCTTTCTCACAATTGGTACCAGAAGTGGAATACAACAGAAATTGGTTTCTCACAATTGGTACCAGAAGTGGAATACAACAGAAATTGCTTTCTCACAATTGGTATCAGAAGTGGGATACAACAGAAATTGCTTTCTCACAATTGGTACCAGAAGTGGGATACGACAGTGTTCACTCCCTGGGAGCCGACAAGATGGCACTGGGAAAGGACAAGATGGCATGGCTGGTCGAAGCACTGAGGACCCTCAATGGAAACCAGCAGTCGGTCAATTTCACGGTCACCTCACGTACTAACCAGACATTCCAGATGTTCGTGGGGGGCTCAGGTGGACATCATGACTGGATGGAAGATGTCTGTTTTAATTCCTTCATAGCAGACGAGAGGCTGGTGTTAAGGGATACCTTTCCTAGAGGGAAAGGCCAGGTAAGAAGTCAGGTATAGGCCGGAGGAAGAATAGGACTATCGATATCTGCTTTTGTCTACTTTCGGTGAAACCCCTGTAGAGCTCAATTAAAGAAGGAGTGTATTTACTATTTAGTGATAGTGCAAAGGGATGACACCTATATTCATATTGGTGAATGGATGACACTTTGTAGTTGTATTGGTGATCTATAGTAATGATGGTTATTTTAAACGATGATGGTGTCGCTGGAAGATGGCTTTTAGCCAAGTGACATCCATGCAATGAAACACGCTGACAATTTAATATATTCTTTCGGTTTTTTTCTTGTACATGTTGCATTGTGAAATAAAAGTTACTTACTATAGCATATAGAAGTCGGCTGAACCATATTTGTGACTGACATTATGGCTGCTTATATTTATGCATACATATTTTCATTGTTCCATGCATAATTTGATGTTTTATTTAATATTATAACGCAGATTTGTATTTGACTTTTTATTTTGTTTAAAAATGTCATTTGTATTTGAAATAAAAACATTGACTTAAAAAAGTTTTACTCTTTATTTGTATTAAATGAAAACATGACTTTACCGAATTTGAAAAATAATTTTTGTCTTTACTGGAACTACATCTTGTGGGAGTCCATCGGATGGATCTCATTGGCTTAACACTGGAATATCCATCTAAGTATGACACACTAATGATGCCATGAAATAGTTGCCTGACCTGTCATGCTGTTGTTTTAAAGTTTCTTCATTGACCACTCAACCAAGTCAACTACCTGGACTGATCCGAGAGAAGCGATATGGCGACAACAGAACATGCCGACACAGAGTGTGAGTAACACCCACTGTGCAATGTAGACATTTTCTATTTGCCTGGTGGTGGGTATATTCACTAAATGGTGGATGTGTTCACTAGGTAGTGGGTGTGTACTAAATGCAGAGCATTGTGGGAATGATGGTTTGCAGAGTATTGTGGGAATGATGGTGTGCAGAGCATTCTGGGAATGATGGTTTGCAGAGCATTGTGGGAATGATGGTTTGCGGAGCATCTTGGGAATGATGGTTTGCAGAGCATTGTGGGAATGATGGTTTGCAGAGCATCGTGGGAATGATGGTTTGCAGAGCATCGTGGGAATGATGGTTTGCAGGCACTGGAATGATGGTTTGCAGAGCATCGTGGGTGGGTTTGCAGAGATGTGGGAAAGTGTTTTCAGAGCATGTGGGAATGTGGTTTGCAGAGCATTGTGGGAATGATGGTTTGCAGAGCATCGTGGGAATGATGGTTTGCAGAGCATCGTGGGAATGATGGTTTGCAGAGCATTGTGGGAATGGCGGTTTGCAGAGCATTGTGGGAATGATGGTTTGCAGATCATTGTGGGAATGATGGTTTGCAGAGCATTTTGGGAATGGTGGTTTGCAGAGCATTGTGGGAATGGTGGTTTGCAGAACCTTATGGGAATTATGACATTAAGCTTAGATCTAGTATGGTTTATCTGTGAACAAGTTACTTGTTAGGTTTTTTGGGATGATGTAATATTATTCTGAACTCTCTCGTTTAATTATAACGTAATATTACAACAATTTCAGCATTGTATTGTAATGCGTTCTAAAGTTAAGCTTCAGTACTAATTTTATAATTCATATTCCACTGCATAGAACGTATGTTTAAAACATTTAAATATGGTGTACGGTTTGTGTGTCGTATCATTTATATTGATTAATTGACGGTATGCCTTCACAGTGTGGTTCAGAATAAAATATTCATGAGTAAAAATGCCACTGCTGTCACAAACTAGAGGAGTCAATTTGTGGGCAATGATGCGGAAACACTGTCAGTGACCTGGCACAGATGTGCAGCATGGTTGTCACTGTGATATCAAACAGTTGCAGAGTACTACTGGTCGTGTACATGTACCTGCCAAATTGCTGAGCACCGTTACTATTTTCAAAGGGGAAGCAGACACACCATACACGACATAGGTGGCACATGACATTGGTGGCACATGACACTGGTGGCACATGACACTGGTGGCACATGACACCGGTGGCACATGACACCGGTGGCACATGACACTGGTGTTCTCAAGGTTCATATCATCACTAGGTAATCCACCATCAATTACCCAGTCTCCATGAGGTGGCCACATTTTTTAGCCCCTCAAATTCGCCTGTTAGATTTATGCTCTGCTGATGTTGCCATGAGGGCGGCCTTACCCCAGAATAGGGTAGAGATGCAGATTGGTTTTCAGACCGAATTTGAAATGACATGAAATAAGGATACCTTTTTTTATCAGATTATATTATAAAACTATTCAGAATTAAGCTTATATTCACACAGAAATTAAAACTTATGAAGCAGGAATTGCGGCAGGATTAACCTTGATTACACAGGCTTCATGAGGTGGCAGTACTGTACACTAATAACATTCAAAAGTCGGCTAAGTAACCAGATTATCTTCTCGGAGAAGTTACACAGCCGAGCGGCGGTCGGGTAAGCAAGATTAGGTTCATTTCATCACACAGTGTCTGGTGGAAAATGCAGTATCTGTGTATAAATCATTGACAGTGCAAGCATGTCTGCTGTCATTAGTCTGGCTTTTCAAATCTTTTTCACCAGTGTAGTGCATGTGTGGCTTTGGTAACATGTTTGTTGTGCTTATAACAAGCATGTTGTCAAAAATGCAATTAGCTGTGATGATTTTGGGAAGGAGAACTATGTATTCGTCAAGGAATAGGAAGGAAATTTTACCTATCTTTTTTTTACACATACTGAAATTGCAAGTGTGTTACCGCTTACATTGTGTGTTTTGTTTTGCCAGTCGGCGCAATTCTCAGGCTATTCACCACGCATAGCTCGGGCCCAGCCAGTGGCCCAGGCACCGAAAAGTATTGCTGTGGCAAACAGACGGAAACACGTGTGTAACACACTTTAGAAGATACGTGCTTTGTGGTAGCCATGTTGTTACTTTCCTTTTTCTCATCCTCGCAAGCCAGGGGTCCTGGGGTGAAAACTACCCCTGGCCGATCACCTCCATAAAACTTGGGAATGTTTGGAGTTGAGCTATACAATTATAGCAACTGACTTTGCTAGTTGCTACTGCGCCACCCATGGGAACAACGCTAATACTCGCCCGTTATGCACACATGACCAGTGGGAAACCTAATGTAATGGTCCATTAACGTCCTAAACATTGTGTGTAACACGAGCGGTGTGTGGCTGAAATCACACCAAATTACCACTTGGCCGGAGGCCCACTACACTCAATTTCATTGGCTGACGTTAAAATAGGAGTGTTGTGAAGGGATGTGTCAAGAGTATAGAAAAGAGTTGGTACTGACATCACCAGCCACCGCGACCCCTGGCATGTGAGGATGTTTTCATTTTCTCAGTTGTTTGTGTTGGTTTTCGTTCGTTTTGCACCATTGTTCCCGTAAGACTATCTCCGCCATCTGCCTCCTCTCAGAACACTTCATACATAATGGCCAAGTGTTACATTGGGGTGTGGATCTATGGGCAAGTGTTACATTGAGTGGGGGAGTATGGGCAAGTGTTACATTGAGTGGGGGAGTATGGGCAAGTGTTACATTGGGGTGTGGGTCTAACGTGGACCTCTATAAGAAGACGGGTTGCAACAGTGCTGTCCTCGAAATCAAACGCAGACGACTAAGATGGCTAGGGCATGTTCTGCGAATGCCCCAAGACAGCATCCCCAAAGTGGCACTGAGATGGACACCACCTGGAAAAAGGACACGAGGACGGCCAAAGATGACATGGTGACAATCAGTAATGGCCGAGCTGAAAGAGATGGGGCTGTCCTGGGGAACTCAGCAAAAGAAAGAACCTTGTGGCGAAGCATTGTTGTGGCCTTATGTCCCACTGGGGACGAAGAGGATAAGTAAGTAAATAGTAAGTGGGTCTATGGGCAAGTGTTACATTGGGGAGTGGGTCTATGGGCAAGTGTTACATTGGGGTGTGGATCTATGGGCAAGTGTTACATTGGGGTGTGGATCTATGGGCAAGTGTTACATTGGGGTGTGGATCTATGGGCAAGTGTTACATTGGGGTGTGGATCTATGGGCAAGTGTTACATTGGGGTGTGGATCTGTGGGCAAGTGTTACATTGGGGTGTGGGTCTATGGGCAAGTGTTACATTGGGCTGTGGATCTATGGGCAAGTGTTACATTGGGGTGTGGATCTATGGGCAAGTGTTACATTGGGCTGTGGGTCTATGGGCAAGTGTTACATTGGGGTGTGGATCTATGGGCAAGTGTTACATTAGGGTGTGGGTCTATGGGCAAGTGTTACATTGGGCTGTGGATCTATGGGCAAGTGTTACATTGGGGTGTGGGTCTATGGGCAAATATTACAAAGTGTTACATTGGGGTGTGGGTCTATGGGCAAATATTACAAAGTGTTACATTGGGGTGTGGGTCTATGGGCAAATATTACAAAGTGTTACATTGGGATGTGGGTCTATGGGCAAATATTACAAAGTGTTACATTGGGGTGTGGGTCTATGGGCAAGTGTTACATTGGGCTGTGGGTCTAAGGGCAAGTGTTACATTGGGGTGTTGATCTATGGGCAAGTGTTACATTGGGGTGTGGATCTATGGGCAAGTGTTACATAGGGGTGTGGATCTATGGGCAAGTGTTACATTGGGGTGTGGGTCTATGGGCAAGTGTTACATTGGGGTGTGGATCTATGGGCAAGTGTTACATTGGGGTGTGGATCTATGGGCAAGTGTTACATTGGGGTGTGGATCTATGGGCAAGTGTTACATTGGGGTGTGGATCTATGGGCAAGTGTTACATTGGGGTGTGGATCTGTGGGCAAGTGTTACATTGGGGTGTGGATCTATGGGCAAGTGTTACATTGGGTGTGGTCTATGGGCAAGTGTTACATTGGGCTGTGGGTCTATGGGCAAGTGTTACATTGGGGTGTGGATCTATGGGCAAGTGTTACATTAGGGTGTGGGTCTATGGGCAAGTGTTACATTGGGCTGTGGATCTATGGGCAAGTGTTACATTGGGGTGTGGGTCTATGGGCAAATATTACAAAGTGTTACATTGGGGTGTGGGTCTATGGGCAAATATTACAAAGTGTTACATTGGGGTGTGGGTCTATGGGCAAATATTACAAAGTGTTACATTGGGTGTGGGTCTATGGGCAAGTGTTACATTGGGCTGTGGGTCTATGGGCAAGTGTTACATTGGGGTGTGGATCTATGGGCAAGTGTTACAATATGGTGTTACATTGGGGTGTGGTCTATGGGCAAGTGTTACATTGGGGTGTGGATCTATGGGCAAGTGTTACATTGGGGTGTGGATCTATGGGCAAGTGTTACATTGGGGTGTGGATCTATGGGCAAGTGTTACATTGGGGTGTGGGTCTATGGGCAAGTGTTACATTGGGCTGTGGATCTATGGGCAAGTGTTACATTGGGGTGTGGGTCTATGGGCAAGTGTTACATTGGGGTGTGGGTCTATGGGGTAGCAAAGTGTTACATTGGGGTGTGGTCTATGGGCAAGTGTCTGTGGCACAATATGTACATGGAAGTGTTACATTGGGGTGTGGGTCTATGGGAAACAAGTGTTACATTGGGGTGTGGGTCTATGGGCAAATATTACAAAGTGTTACATTGGGATGTGGGTCTATGGGCAAATATTACAAAGTGTTACATTGGGGTGTGGGTCTATGGGCAAGTGTTACAAATATGGGTAGATGATTTTGGAAATGTTCTTTGATTTGGGCAAGTGTTACATTGGGGTGTGGATCTATGGGCAAGTGTTACATTGGGGTGTGGATCTATGGGCAAGTGTTACATTGGGGTGTGGATCTATGGGCAAGTGTTACATTGGGGTGTGGGTCTATGGGCAAATATTACAAAGTGTTACATTGGGGTGTGGGTCTATGTGCTGATGTTACATTGGGGTGTGCTTCTATGGGCAAGTGTTACATGACATTGGTGGTACATGACATTGTGGCACATGACACTGTTGACACATGACATTGGTGGCACATGGCACCGGTGGCACATGACACTGGTGTTCTCAAGGTTAATTTCATCACTGGGTAATCCACCCTTGAATACCCAGGCTCCGTGAGGTGGCCGCATTTTTTAGCCCCTCAAATTTGCCTGGTAGATTTATGCTCTGCTGATGTTGCCATGAGGGTGGCCTTACCCCAGAATAGGGTAGAGATGCAGATTGGTTTTCAGGCAGAACCTGAAATGACATTAAATAAGGATACAAATTTTATCAGATAATATTATAATATTATAAAACTATTCAGAATTAGACAGAATTCACACAGAAATAAAAACTTGCAGTTGTTTATGAAGCAGGAATTACGGCAGGATTAGCCTCGATTACCCAGGCTCTGTGAGGTGGCAGCACTTTACACGATTATCATTCAAAAGGCGGCTAAGTTACCAGACTATATTCTCGGAGAAGTTACACAGCCGAGCGGCGGTCGGTTAAGCGAGATTAGGTTCATTTCATCACACAGTGTTTGGTGGATACTGCAGTATCTGTTTGTAAATCATTGACAGTTTGACAGTGCAAGCATATCTGCTGTCTTTAGTTTCAGTTACCAAGTCTGGCATTAAAAAAGTGTTCACTACTATAGTGCAGGTGTGTCTGTGGCAACATGTTTGTTGATCTTATAACAAGTATGTTGTCAAAAATGCAATTGGCTGTGTTTATTTTGGAACGGGAAACTATGTATTCGTGAAGAATAGGAAGCAAATTTTACATACATACTGAAATTGCAAGTGTGTTGCCACTTACATTGTGTGTGTTTGTTTTTTGCCAGTCTGCGCAGTCCTCAGGCTCTTCACCACGCATAGGTAGGGCCCAGCCAGTGGCCCAGGCACCGAAAAGTATTGCCGTGGCAAACAGACAGAAACATGTGTGTAACACACTTTAGAAGCTTTGTGGTAACCATGTTGTTACATTCCTTTTTCTCATCCTCACAAGCCAGGGGTCCAGGGGTGGAAACTACCCCAGGCCGATCACCTCCATAAAACGTGTGAGTGTGCTATACAATTATAGCAATTCACTTTGCTAGTTGCTACTGTGCCACCCATGGGAACAGCGCTAATACCTGCCCCGTTATGAAGATGGACACTGTCACATGACCAGTGGGAAACCTAATGTAATGGTCCATTAACATACTAAACATTGCGATTTCATTGGCTGACGTTAAAATAGGAGTGTTGTGAAGGGATGTGTCAAGAGTATGGAGAAGAGTTGGTACTGACATCACCAACCACCGCGACCCCTGGCATGTGAGGATGTTTTCATTTTCTCAGTTGTTTGTGTTGGTTTTCGTTTGTTCTCCACCATTGTTCCCGTAAGACTCTCCATCATCTGTCTCCTCTCAGAACACTTCGTACAGAATGCATTAAACGAGCAAGTGTACATTGCAACCTGTTTTAAAATGCTGACCCTGAAGTACACGTAGCCACCGCAGATTATGTGGAGTTTTGCACCAGTTTGTTTTAGGAATTTTATTCGTTACAGGATTTTAAATGATTTTAATTTGTAACCTAGAGTGTGTGTGCATACTATAAGATATTTAGGGAAAAGTTTGGCGGCTATAAATGGTCAATTTCATGGTTAAGACAGAGAGTAAAAGATCGCACGGCGTAAAAACGTATGAATGTATGCTACAGACAAACTTCTAAGAATTATAGTTTAGTTGAGAGCTACAAGTGGCGCCACAATCGAGTCATCCATAGGTTGAGAGCGTGTGTCTCCATCTACTGGACTAGCTACAAAATAAGTTAGTAGTAATGTAATTTACGCTAGGTGACAGCACTTATTTTCCTTCAAGAAAAAGATGGCATTACACACAACCACGCGGAGTAACGGACTAATAATTATCTCGACACATGCGTGAAAATAAACATTTGTGAATCGATATTCTTTATTGAAATGGCAAATATGTTTGAGATTCACAGCGTGTACTTGAGAATGTGACGTAGGCGCCAACATTTTGGAGAAATTAAGCGCATGTGCGCACGCCAAACTTCGTGAAAGTATGGTAGCGAAATTCGAAATCGGTGAAGATCGCTTGATTGTGGTTTTATTAATTATTCAGCTAGTTATGTCATCCATTGGCATTGTAATTCGCGCGAAGGTCCTAGCTATAATGTTTGTATGCACATCACCAGAGTCGACTCGTAATCATAGACATAGTCATAGACATGATAAAGCGTCCGTGTCGGGCGCTAATGCTAAGCCACAAGTACGTCCATACATCGGAGTGCGTCATCTATAATCGATGTAGCGGGCCGGCTAACAACAGTCGCACGGTTATTCATTAAATGTTTCATAGTGTACGCCGGTTAAATTCAAAAGCATTTCCAAATTATAGTATGAATCATACGACAGTTTTGCCTGTTCTCGATCTGTATATACACGTATGTCGCCAGACGGTCGCTATGTTGTGTAGACGGTCTTATTAGACTATGGTACAGTATTAGTCATGGCATAGATAAAGTACTTTGTTGTCATGGGACAACGCAATACGTCACAGCGTGTACATCATGAATATTAACGATGTCGACGCATCAGGGCTCGGATAACTGGTAGAGTGACCTTTACAGGCTACCAAACGCCGACAGCGCTCAGGTAAACTCGTAGTGTGGCGGCCTTCGGCCTTCGCATCGGAACGCACGACGATGTCGATGATAAAACGCTACCACGGCGTGCCGTATCGGCGCCCAAATTCGTCGGTTTGGGAATCGATTGAAGACGAGATGGAATCCAGCTGGACAGTGACGACGGCAAGGATTGTTACTTTTATTGTTGCGTTAGTTTATATGTTGTCACACCGACAGTGACATTGGCATTACTGTCATACTGACTGACAGTCTGTATAACGTGTGTGCACTTTTTCCTAGGATGCGCCTTTGGCATTTGCTTGTCTTTCGTTGCTGTCGTAATTGGATGTAAACCAGGGTTGTTGTCGTGCCGTTGATTGTATTTGGGCGACGTATGCTCGCAAGATATAATCGATGGAACGATCGATATGCAGCGATGCGGAACCGAAGTGAACCAGGAAGTTACGCGTGGCATCGCGTACCTGATAGGACACTGGGAGACAGCGTGAGTCGGAGGGTGACAGTGGGATAGGCCAGAGTTTAACTTCCTGGTCCATGTTATATGATGTTCTAAACAGCATATGTGAAACACTGCCACCGTAGAGGATAATGAAATATAGGTGCTGTATGAAACGGTTAATACTCCCTGTGCTAACACTTTCCTCAACTGTAGAACTAATGCAATATATATATATATATATATATATATATATATATATATATATATGCACATGCATATATAGATATGATTAAAACTACCAAAAATTTCCCCAGCTATTCTTTAAAATGGGAAACATTACATTTCAATATATTAAAAAATATGTGCTTCCATATGAAAGGATATATATATGCATATACGTTTTACATATGTAATATATAATGAAAACTTAATTGATTTTGGGGCTAGTTAAATACGTGATACCTTGAAATACATGCGTAATGAATGTAATTAAGCAACTAAATCGTGATGAGGTGTTCATTCAATCCTCAACAATGATACAATAGTAACAATACACAATATATTATATCACTTAACGTTTATTTTGACATCTGGACCATTTATTGAAACATCAACAACTGAAAAATCTTGATGAAGTGTAATTATCATGACAAATTAAAGTGTACACTGCAGCATGCGGATAACGTAGAATACATACGAATGCAATAATTTCTTATCATTGATCTATTGAAAGATGCTGTTAAATATAAGATTACCTGAACACATACTCAACCTGCTAACAAAGTATTGCAGCACATATGTAAAGTTTCATAGCATAAGTATACGTGTTCATGTTTCAGCAATCAAATTCACTGATAACGTAGAATACAAAATAATGTTATGCTGGCAGCATTTTTACATTAAATCAAGATACAAGTGTTATATATGACAGAAGAAATAGCAGTGGTGTGACCATTCGTTGTTTGACAAAATGAGTTTAATTAACTTGGATAACGTTGAATACAAATAACGTAGAATACGAGTTTGGCTAACCACCAATCAGTTTGGGTGAGATACGATCTTGGCATCTAATGGACCTGAAAACAGAGTCATGTTGTGACCTGTTGGAGTAGGAGGGGCTAGTATTGTCGTCAACTTGCCCTTACCAACTACAATAGTCCCTCTCTTCAGCGGACACTCCAAGCAAAAGTGTCCCTACATTGCAGGTGTCCCCTCATCGGAGGGACAGAATTTTTGGTCGCTGTTTTTGGCTCTAGATGCTAAGTGTGTGCACCATTTATGACAGAAGTTTTTAACCCTAAATGTGAATAATGTTACAAAAAAGGAAAATACATCAACATTTATATTTACCAGTTTTAATACCCCAAATATAAAACAAATCACTGTTAATGTATGTTCCAGTTTGTTGTTTTAAAAAGAAGACATGGTTATAGATCAATAAATAATGTTCAGTAATTTACTTGTGTTCTAGATATAACATTATCATAATAATTTTGTTCAACTTCTGATATGTATCATATGTTGCAAAGAATACCTTGCATGAAAAACAGCAGCATCTATATGATATTTTATTACACAACTAACCTAATCTTTACATGTAAAACTTGAACGTGGCATTTATATTTTGTGAGCCAAACTAAGCCATGGTGACAGAGGCATGATGGGAGACATTTCAGCATGCTTTCGTCTGTTGATAATAACAAGAATATTTTTTCATTTACATGTCTAATATACGCAAACAATAATGCTTAGCAAAAAGTACATACATTTAAAAACATCCACATGTAGTGTAGATGGATGGATGGACATTATTTGTATAGATGTGAATGGATTGCACTTCGTTCTACAAGATTGTATGCGGTGGGCGATAATAGGGTATCGAAGCTGTTCGCAGGAGCTTCAATAAAGCTTATAAACGATGTCAACGACAGGCAAGGGCACGTATGCATTGCACCTAGGTATTTATTAGACTGCCTTCAATGCTCAGTCATCAAAGTAAGAAGTGATTTAAATAACTCCATTTCAGGGCATTGTTCAGTTTGTTGTCAGCGCTGCCGGTGTTTTTAAGCATTAGACTGATTAGTGATTAGGATTAGCTCAGACTCGATTGCAATTAGTTAACAGGCATTCCCATTGTCCGGTGACACAGAATTATTCACACCCAGTTGGGTAAATTAGGTAGAATTTATTTGGGTTTGGTTAATTGAAAATGTGGAGCTTTGCTGCTCTAGGGCATAGTCTCACTATGGCTATGCGCCGTCATTTTGTAAATAAAATATTTCGACCATTTTTTTTATTAATGCTTGATGTCCGCCATAGCAGGGAATGAAAACCAAAATATCTTGTCTGCTATCCGTGTCCACCAGGTGTCCCCTCATCAGAGGGACATTAACATGGTAGAACAGTTCGTACATTGAGATAGTGTCCAGACATCAGGTGTCCACTCGTCAGATTGTACCCATAAATCATCAGGACGTGGTCCTACTGTAACAACCAAGATATTGCAAACATTTTATCAGCTGCTCGTTTCGCAGCCCCACATCTCCCATCATACGGTCCTTTACCACATTACCTTGCACGGTTTCGAAGTACTGCCATGATGCAGATAAGTCGAACATGACCTTGTACAATTGACATCAGATTCAAGATTGTGATGTTCCTATACTGACATGCTTGATCCAACCAACGATGACCTTTAAGATGCAACACTTCGTCATTTCATCTGACAGCACCGCAAGGCTCTTGTGTTTTAGGTACTGTACACCGTTAACTCCCTTGTAGTGTATCACCGCAGGACAAACTTTCACTTGGTCCTTAGAGTAGTAAATGCTGCTTATTTCCTCCAGAAAATGGCACATAGTTCTCGGAGAAATCTGCTTGCAAGATGCATTCAATTTCTGCGAGAGTGTGTTTTAAGAATGACAAGGTTCTCGTATTGAGTGCAGTTTGGAGGCATCCATGCATTCCGAGAAATCGTCTTTGAAGTGAGACAAATGTGTTGTTTTCTTTATGGTAGCATCTTTGTCCGGGGCATAGACTTCCAACTTCAGTCACTTCTTCGCTTGGTGTGTTTGCATCTTTCCCTGGAATTTTTTGTCTTCTTTTTTCCTAGTCAAGTCAACAGTTTTAACATAGTACATTTTGATCGTCTGCTGACTATTGCGGCATTTTACTTGAACTGTAAAAGAACAAGTACAATAGCACTTCAATCACTAAATACAACAGGAAGAGATATTGCATGTTACAATGAAATTATAAATATTCAGAAAACATAGTCATGTGCATTCAATGTTATTTATTCCATGAGCCCCTGAAACATAGTATTTTGTTGCAATGTCTGAATGTGTTTAAATGTTTCTGTTATGAATTCTACTTGCGTTTCATTGACTTGTTACTATTTGGGTTAATAACTAAAACGTAGTTAAGCAGCTAACAGTTATTTAATATTACGAATACCATCCTTTTTAATACTACCCTTTGCTGTGGACGAGCCAAAATCGGATTTTGTGTGTGTTTCATAGACACAAACTCATATAAATGATCATACCACCATAGAAAGACGACTATTGCAAGAAAGAGCAAACCGAGCTTCATTTGACTAAGCTATTTATATTCCTGTTAACGCCATACCACTGATTTTATAGACCAAAGACACAATATTTGCTACTAGATACGTTTTTGGTAGTTTCAACCATATTGGTTGTAATCATTTGGGACAGACATTGCACCATGAGAACCAAATAGTATACCTTGAATGTATACTGGGGTAAACATGTATATGATAAAAATGGATAACGTAGAATACATTCTCTGTAAGGACGCTGTTTTTCTGCCACCTTGATGTCTTCTGATGATCAGAAACGTTAACTATGCTTATGGCTTTTGTGTTTAGGTGACAACCCCATGTATATTTGTTAAGTAGATGTTTGCTACTGGGGAAATTTTTGGTAGTTTCAACCATATACTACTTATAGTAGTTTAATGGTCAATGTAGCAGAGGTGTAAATGGAAAATATGAGGCAGCTGCAGCATAAAGCTCTGTTAACCAATTGATATTCTTTTTAATAATTAAAACTGATTGTGATAATAAGTAGTCAAAACACATCAGCTGTGTGAAAGCTTTCCTGCACATAGACAGTGGTGGATATTTGTGTATGTTAATTGCACCATGGATGAATGCTTCCCAAGGAAGTCAAGAGATGCTTCATTGAAGATATCTGCTGGAGAGTAATGTGTAAAGCACTTTGAGCCGTCCTAAGGAATAACAACTTAACATTGTTTGTTGCAACAATGCTTTAATCAGATAACGGATTTGTAGTTACAAATAATAGCTGATGTAATAGTAATTTATAATATTATATAAAAATATGTATATATATGTATATAATTTATTGGAATTTCTTGTAACAGAAGGAGCATTGGTCATATGAGATGAAGACAATGACGGGATCTGGGCCGCCTTCCGATTCTGATTTTGAAATTGAGGTAAAATGTTTAAAACATTAATAATTATTGTACTTGTCAAGTCTAGTATTCTCTGCATGCAATAAACCAATCACAGTTTCTCATATAAAAGCGTTTGTTGCCAGTTCTTCAGGAGTCGGCAGGAAGTTCATCATGGTGGGGCCCATGTGACAGTCTTACATTGAGTGGGGGAGTATGTGCAAGTGTTACATCGAGGGGGGTATGGGCAAGTGTTACATTGAGGTATGGGTCTATGGGCAAGTGTTACAAAGTGTTACATTATGTGGTGGGTCTATGAGCATGTGTTACAATTGCATGTGTTACATTGATTGGTGGGTTTGTAGGCAAATATGACAGTGTTACATGCAGTGGGAGGTCTATGGGCAAATGTGCCAGTGTTACGTGTGGTGGGAGGTCTATGGGCAAATGTGCCAGTGTTAAGTGCGGTGGGAGGTCTATGGGCAAATGTGCCAGTGTTAAGTGCAGTGGGAGGTCTATGGGCAAATGTGCCAGAGTTAAGTGCGGTGGGAGGTCTTTGGGCAAATGTGCCAGTGTTACGTGCGGTGGGAGGTCTATGGGCAAATGTGATAAAGTGTAGCCTAGGGCAAAAGACAAACATTACCCCATTGGTTCATGAACAGATCATTTGGGCCTGTATCAACCCATTGTAGGTATTTCTAATTATAATTTAAATTTTTTTATGCTGTTGGTAAACGATAAAATGCTGATTATTTCACTAAAACTTGAAATTAAGTAGTGTTAAGTAGCTAGGTGCAATTGTTGGTCATTTAAGCGAGTTTAGTTAAGGTGAAAAGTTTAATTCGCTAAAGAAGGTGAGAAATGTGTTGTGAAGTGAAGCGTGACAGTTCCAGTGCCTCTTTTTCTGTGTGTTTCCCTGATAATGACCTTCTTTTTCAGGAGACGCTGTTTTTGCCTCCAGGTAACAGTACGCAGGCCAGGTATGTATTTTGTTCTTGGAAGTAAGCGCTGTTTAAAAAAATTATTAATTAAAGAACGTTAACATTATTAATATAAAAAAATGATAATTTCTCAGCTACGTATGTAAATAATATTTCAGTTGGCGGGAAATGTAGTCATTATCATTTTTGATGCACCATTTTTGACGTGGGGCATTTAATTTTGGCGATACATGAAATAGATACCTTTAAATGTGTACATCGAATATTTTGGAAGGAATGTTCATTGTTTACAGTTTAGAATGATTATTTTTAGTTTAGTTGTATGTAATTCAAAACATGTATGCAAAATGCCTAGGACTTGGGAGACATCTTGTCTGATCAGGTGCAATAAAGATATTATTATTGGCATTCTGAATTGGAAAATTTTGCTGGGGGTACTTTAGTGTGAAGGTGCGCTTGTCTTCAGACACATGTCAACAGGATCACGGCGACGCACAGAGTCTACTGGATCTCAACGCAGCTACTCTGAAGCACACAAGCAACTCTTGTTGACGAAATTGAAAGCTGAATTCCCCGAAACAACGGCAGAGTTCATTAGTGATTTCATCGAAATGTATGTCGTTGGAATTTTGTGTTACGTGTTGATAATTATCTACGTATGTGTTTATTTGCATTGTCTTTGTATTGGTCTGGGAGCATCTGTATTGGCACAAGTTTACATTGCGAGTGCCAAATATGCAAACTTAAGGCTTGACGGAGGTGACACATGGGTAAATTAGAAAAATGGTCGTCGCCAAGTTATGCCCGGTTTTTGAAAATGTGTGATTATGACACGCACAGTTGTGATTGTGACATTCACAGTTGTTATTGTGACACACATGTGTGATTGTGACACACACATGTGTGTTGTGACACTCACAGTTGTGATTGTGACACTCAAAGTTGTGATTGTGACACTCACAGTTGTGATTGTGAGACTCACAGTTGTGATTGTGACACACACATTTGTGATTGTGACACTCACAGGTGTGATTGTGACACTCTCAGTTGTGATTGTGACACTCACAGTTGTGATTGTGACACTCACAGGTGTGATTGTGACACTCACAGTTGTGATTGTGACACTCACAGGTGTGATTGTGACACTCACAGTTGTGATTGTGACACTCACAGTTGTATTTGTGACACTCACAGTTGTGATTGTGACACTCACAGTTGTGATTGTGATACACACAGTTGTGACTGTGACACTCACAGGTGTGACTGTGACAGGTGTGATTGTGACAGTTGTGATTGTGACACTCACAGGTGTGAGACAGTGAACAAGACAATGACGGAACTGTCGTTTGGTGATACTTACACACTTCCCGAGTACTGTCGTTTGGTGATACTTACACACTTCCCGAGTACTGTCGTTTGGTGATACTTACACACTTCCCGAGTACTGTCGTTTGGTGATAGTTACACACTTCCCAGGTACTGTTGTTTGGTGATAGTTACACACTTCTCGAGTATTGTCGTTTGATGATACTTACACACTTCCCGAGTACTGTCGTTTGGTGATACTTACACACTTCCCGAGTACTGTCGTTTAGTGATAGTTACACATTTCCCAGGTACTGTCGTTTGGTGATAGTTACACACTTCTCGAGTATTGTCGTTTGATGATACTTACATACTTCTCGAGTATTGTCGTTTGATGATACTTACATACTTCTCGAGTATTGTCGTTTGGCGATAGTTACACACTTCCTGAGTATTGTCTTTTGGCGGTTTTGACGTTGTTATTTTCAGTAATCATGGAATTGAGAAAGAGACCCGCAGGGTGCTGAAAGAGCTGGGATGCAAACATCGCCCTTCTGCATCCTCTCGCACACAGTCGCCATCTGGTGGCAGAGGTCCTTCACATTCTCGTTCCCAGTCGCCCCGTCGTAGAAGCACCCCCAAGGCGTTGTCACCCGCTCGTAAACAGAGCGTGCCGGCACCTGTGCAGTTGACACCGACGGAGAAGAATAACCGTACGTTTCATCTTTCGCACAGAGTGATGCTGCCTGAATGGCTAACGTCATCATTGTGAACATTTTCTGTGTAATTATGTATGAATTTTAAAAGGTATTTATGACGTATTTGTATTGCATATTGTATAGATAGTCTTAATGTTTGTTTATTTTAGAGATCTTTTGTAATTTATTCATCTTAGACATTTAGTTTTAATGTTGCTTAGTTTTTAAAAATACTGCATTTTTAATTTTTAGTATCTGACACTAATGTCAGTGATCGTGTATAGTTGTCTATAAGTGTTTGTGGTTTGTTTTAATGATTGACCATATAAAGTGCCTTTCAGCAGTTTAGGCTGAAAAGGACGCTCTAGAAATGTTTATATTATTTTAGTATTACTTTCCCTTTCCTTGAATTTATTATGTTGTTGAATAGTTCATATCACCTGCATCAGAATCTTTATAAGTGCTGTGAGACTTTAACTGTTTGGCTGCAGTGATGCACAAACTCCAACAAGAGTTCGAAGCAGTTTCCCATACAGTCGTAGAGATGGCGCTGGAGGTGTCGATGTACGACGAAGCGAAGGCCCGCGCCGTGCTGAACAGCCAGCCTCGACCGTCCACGACTACGGGCAACGCCAATCATGGGTACGGGTCATTTGCTACAAGAAATCTCCAGAATTTTGTTTAATAATGGACAACTGTTTTAGAATCTGGTAACCACCGGTGGTCACTGAAATATGTTACTGATCTTTCATAACAACATCTGTTCACGATTCTCATAGTGTCATCACAGAAGTCCTGTGAAGTTGTCGATTTTCACCACATTCATTTATGATAGCGTCTAGTAATTTGGAATGAGGCATTGAAAATTCTGTTTTAAAACGTGAGTCATTTAGTGCACATGACAATGCCTTAGTTCAGTCAGCTGTACAGATGACCCGGCATGAAACAGTCTGTCATATATAATGCTCTTGATCACGTAAAAATCATTAAAATATGCAGTAATGGATAAAAATGCAGCATGTTTCAACTAATTGCGCTAGAGTATGTTTAATTCTCAATGCTTGATGATGCCTGCACGTGAACAAATAACCTGCTTAGGAGTTGAGATGGAATAAACAGACTTGTCAGTAAGTAATGTTTAGAGCAGCAGTCCCGAGGAGTAGCATACTTTCATGTTCTTAGTTCGAAACTGGTGGTCATGTGACTTTGTTGGTGGTCATCGCATGACAGCAGTTCCAGAAAGGTCGCCTGTATCTATGTTGATCGCGGCCAGCGTTCCGCAATCTTCCTAGAACTGCCGTCGTGTCACGACCACCAACAAAGTCACATGACCACCGAGAGCCAGTTATTTATCGCTGCCGAAGACATCGAGGATTTGGAGAGGTATCTCTTCATTTCACACTATCAATTTAACTGAATCTGTCATCCATGTATGCATGTTGATTTCCTGTCATTGTCCGTTCCCAGGGTGTCCCAGAGCAGACGCAGCAGCACACAGCAGCGTGAGAGACGGGATGTGTCCCACAGCCGAAGTGCCACCCCCAGTTACCCTAGTGCCACCCCCACCCCTCTGGGTGGAAGTGGACTCATTGAGACGATGGTACACGCTGAATCTGGCCAGATTGAGATCTCGACTTCCTCCAGTGGAAGTGTCACGCCACGGGGGGCCAACACCACCCCCCGGGTCAAGTCGCCCAGTAAGTTATTTTATGAATTTGTCGAATTAATAAAAAAATTAATACGTTGAGCTCGGAGTGAGTATTTATTACAAGGAAAGTTCCAGAGATGATTTGTTTTCAAACAACTTATATGGACGATACAACAGCTCGAATACAGATGGCATAACAACAGCACGAATACAGATGGCACAACAACAGCCCGAATACAGATGGCACAACAACAGCTCAAATACAGATGGCACAACAACAGCTCGAATACAGATGGCACAACAACAGCTCGAATACAGATGGCACAACAACAGCTCGAATACAGATGGAACAACAACAGCTCGAATACAGATGGAACAACAACACGAATACAGATGGCACAACAACAGCACGAATACAGATGGCACAACAACAGCTCGAATACAGATGGCAACAACAACAGCTCGAATACAGATGGAACAACAACAGCTCGAATACAGATGGAACAACAACAGCTCGAATACAGATGGCACAACAACAGCTCGAATACAGATGGAACAACAACACGAATACAGATGGAACAACAACAGCTCGAATACAGATGGAACAACAACACGAATACAGATGGCACAACAACAGCTCGAATACAGATGGCACAACAACAGCTCGAATACAGATGGAACAACAACACGAATACAGATGGCACAACAACAGCACGGATACAGATGGTACAACAACAGCTCCAATACAGATGGAACAACAACACGAATACAGATGGCACAACAACAGCACGAATACAGATGGCACAACAACAGCACGAATACAGATGGTACAACAACAGCACGAATACAGATGGCACAACAACACGAATACAGATGGCACAACAACAGCTCGAATACAGATGGTACAACAACAGCACGAATACAGATGGAACAACAACAACACGAATACAGATGGCACAACAACAACACGAATACAGATGGCACAACAACAGCACGAATACAGATGGTACAACAACAGCTCGAATACAGATGGAACAACAGCACGAATACAGATGGCACAACAACAGCACGAATACAGATGGCACAACAACAGCTCGAATACAGATGGCACAACAACAGCACGAATACAGATGGCACAACAACAACACGAATACAGATGGCACAACAACACGAATACAGATGGCACAACAACAGCACGAATACAGATGGTACAACAACAGCACGAATACAGATGGTACAACAACACGAATACAGATGGCACAACAACAGCACGAATACAGATGGTACAACAACAGCACGAATACAGATTGAACAACAACAACACGAATACAGATGGCACAACAACAACACGAATACAGATGGCACAACAACAGCACGAATACAGATGGTACAACAACAGCTAATCAATGGACAACAACGTCGAATACAGATGGCACAACAACAGCCGAATACAGATGGCGAACAACAGCTCGAATACAGATGACCGCACAAACAACCTCCACGCACGAATACAGATTGTGACACACCTACATTTTGAACAGCACCGAATACAGATGGTTACAACACATCAATACAGATGGACAACAACACTCGAATACAGATGGCACAACAACAGCTCGAATACAGATGGCACAACAACAGCACGAATACAGATGGCACAACAACAACACGAATACAGATGGCACAACAACAACACGAATACAGATGGCACAACAACAACACGAATACAGATGGCACAACAACAACACGAATACAGATGGCACAACAACAACATGTATACAGATGGCACAACAACAACATGTATACAGATGGCACAACGACACCACGAATACAGATAGTACAACAACTGTGTGAATACAAATGGTACAACAACAACACGAATACAGATGGCACAACAACAGCACGAATACAGATGGCACAACAACAGCTCGAATACAGATGGCACAACGACACCACGAATACAAATGGCACAACAACAACACGAATACAGATGGCACAACAACAACATGTATCCAGATGGCACAACGACACCACGAATACAGATAGTACAACAACTGTGTGAATACAAATGGTACAACAACAACACGAATACAGATGGCACAACGACACCACGAATACAGATGGCACAACAACAGCACGAATACAGATGGCACAACAACAGCACGAATACAGATGGCACAACAACAGCTCGAATACAGATGGCACAACAGAAACACAATGTAGTAGGTAGCACATCCACCTGGCACATTTGAGTGTAATTTATAAAACAGTAGTGGGTGCTGAATAACAGTTCCATTCACGTTGGAATTATTGTACTGAGTGTAATTCTTTCTGTTGCAGCAAAACCCACGAAGCGACCAGCTCGTAAAGCAGCAGCCACAGCCTCAAGACCAACTCCTAAGTCTTCAATCACTGTGTCGAGACCAGCCCCTAAGTCCTCAGTCACATCATCGAGACTAGCCAGGTGCGTCAGTGTGGTCCTGCTAACAAATAACTCATTGTGAGGGATGTTGTCATTGCGTGCACATCTAGGGTTTTACCAGGTGGGGGTCATCCTGTAGGTGACCGCCAAAAACCTCCACCCCATTGGTTGTGACTCACCTACATTTTGAACAGCACCTTGAAAATGGTGGGTTTGTCTCTCTCACTCTGCTGTCCGATGATGACATCAGTGTAGGGTATTGTCCATCTGCTTTGCTCGTCGGTGAGATATTAGTCCAATTGGAGCTGAAAAGCCTCTTCCACAGTTGACACTGAAGATAATAGGGGCAGAAACATTAGGCGAAGATTGTGACAAAGTTGGTATTTTTGTGATATCTTTTCTTCAATATGATTCTTTCCGTTGTGAATGGCTTGCCTCCACTGTTGTCGATCTAGTGCAAGAGCCTCCCAGGTGTCTACGGTGATGTGTATAGTCTTTAGGTGTTGTTTGACTACATCTTTGTATCGCAGCTGTTGTCCACCATGAAGACGTGGGTTTGTAAACCTCAAACGTACCACGTAGATACATCCAGCTGAACATACACTTCTTGTTCAAGCAAAATTGCCCATAGGGGCATTTGACCCCTCCCTCCACCAGGAACCCCTTTAGGATGTCAAGAGTCCTACTTATCCTGTCAGTCCAGCTAACATTCACAGCCAGCACTCACCTTTCACTGACTCTTTCAATCTGAGTGAACACTATATCATTGTTAGAAAAACTTGTATTTGCCACACCCTTCCAGTTGACCCCACGGTGATGGGTGGGTTAATGGAATGCCACTCATGCTGGATGGGCCAATAGAGTGCCACTTCTGCTTGGTGAACTATTGTGCCACCCTGTTGAATGGGCCACTCGAATGCCACACCTGTTACAACTTGTGTGGACATGCCCTGGGATCCAAGTACTTGAGTAATAGAATGCCTATTGTCAGGCTTGTATTGGTCATGCTTTGCTGACCGCCAGGCGTGTAGGCAGTAGGTACACTGGAATGTGTGGTCCACTAGACAGGAACACTTGAAATGTAAGACTTGTACAAAGGACCGTGAATATATTTAGTGCAGTGTGAAGTTGTGACTGTGTAGCGTCATTAGACTTGATTGAGAGTCCAGAGTGCAGCAGGAAGTAGGCAAGCTGGTAAGTTTTTGTGACGCTGCTGGCTGGATGTGGCATGAGGCTATACAAGCGTCATAACATGCACACCTGATAGTTAATTCTTTCACAATCCTGCCATTTGTGCCAGTTCTTTCTTTTACCTTTCGTTTGGACCCAGTAGAAGCGGTGCAGTATAGTCAGTTTTTATAGGATGGTTTTCCATAATTCATAAAAAAATTCATCGAAGGACGAGTGACGGAGCATCAGCCACAGACTGTGGGAGACTGTTCTAGACATCAGTGCTGTGGGACACTGTTCTAGACATCAGTGTGTGGGAGACTGTTCTAGACATCAGTGTGTGGGAGACTGTTCTAGACATCAGTGCTGTGGGACACTGTTCTAGACATCAGTGCTGTGGGAGACTGTTCTAGACATCAGTGCTGTGGGAGACTGTTCTAGACATCAGTGCTGTGGGAGACTGTTCTAGACATCAGTGTGTGGGAGACTGTTCTAGACATCAGTGCTGTGGGAGACTGTTCTAGACATCAGTGCTGTGGGAGACTGTTCTAGACATCAGTGCTGTGGCTAAAGCTGTGTCACTAACTGAGGATGTCAGTCCCTGTTTGTGCGCGCTCGCAAGGCCTCATGATATCTGATGCATCCCCATCTTTTCTGCTTTCAATTGTCTGATTCACCGAACTTAATAATGTAAATATAGAGTAGGGTTATTCCAAAGAACAGACAAACAACCCTTTTATAAAGCACCCCTTGTACCTGCTGTGCTGTACTGTGTGTGCTGTGTGGAAGTAGATTTAGGCAACTTGGTGTAAATTTCTTCTTGCAGGGCTGATATGCACAAGAAATCGCCAACCATTCCGAAACAGTCTGAGTACATGTCGCTAAACAGGACGCTGGCGAAGGGGCCAGACCCCTCCCTCGTGATGGGGCCGCAGACTCAGAATCTCATGTATGTATTCTGTGATGATTGCTGGCAATTACTGCTAATTAATGCTCGCCGTCTAGAGAATGCCATTGTTGCTTAACCCATTTTATCCGGAATACGATTCTAGTCGTAGTTACCCTTTTTATCCGGAATACGATTCTAGTCGTAGTTTGCACTTGACACGGCTTCCCTGCACTCTGACGTTTTGGAATCCCATTGGCTGGTTAACACCGAATGACGTCAGTATATCGGGATCACTAGGAAACTCATATTTTTCAACCAATCAGCGCCGTTCTGTGGTATTTGCAGTTCAAAGCGGGTACCCCCAAGCTAAAGTGAAATCAAAGATGGCGTCGAGTCGCAAAGATCGTTAAATGTTGACGTATTTTGAAGGATAACTCCGCTAATTTACTTCATACTGGTGATGACAAGAAGGCAGACAAGTGGATAGACAATATAAGATGGACGGTTATGGTATTTGATGCGACATTTGTCCGTGAAGACATACTTTGAAGCCATCGAAGTGGGTCAACCGACAACGGCATCCATATTCGCCCACCTCGCTCCACGCCGTATTTTTGGCGCCAAACAATGTTAAGAATATTTCCAACGACGGTAACTACTTCATAAATAAAGTGATGTTGAAATGTTGAACAAAGTTGTTACTTTATAGTACTTCTTTATTAGTTATAAGAAATGAGCCACAGAATTATATATCGTTGACAGAAAATATTTCAAAAATTTGCATAATTCCGCTCAGCGGCGCCACACGTTGGCAATTCAGTCGACTGACGTGGGGGTATTACAAACAATTTTACATTATGAGATTATTATCCAAGATGTGTGGACAAGTTGTATACCTTTATTTTCATCAGAGATTAATGCATAAAATAAACTCAACTTGCTCATTGACATGTTGCTTCCTTCATGGCGAAAATGTCGGGTGAAAAGTAATGGGACAAACCTCAATATAGGTTTGAATTTATTAGGCATGTTTTGCCATATCCCACATATAATATATATGATAAAACTAAGAGTTTATCGATGCGACTGTATAGTTTATTTTATCTACTTTCTAAAGGTATATCACATTTAAAAATTGATTCAGAAATAATAAAGTTATGTCCATTTTAAATGAAGGCCTGTCATTTTTTAATGCTGACAGATTGGTTTGAGGAAATGATCAGGAACTGGCTGCAATTCGTCTGCACTAGCTTCAGGATAAAATGGGTTAAAGCCAGTTGTGTGTGAAATGTTCTTTTCTGTATTATGACGCTGTGTATGCTAACACAGTTGCTTGTGTCAATGTTGTCGTTAGTCAGATGTGACATCATCAGAGCTGTACACCCTCTCGTTCTACCCTGCTTTGTGTAGGCTACCTTATAACGAGAACGGGTGAAACAGTGTAAGCTAGCGCCTGTACACACTTTCAATACAAGCACAAATGCATCGGTTCTCGGTCAAGACTGGAAAATGGATTATTTTATAGTTATTGTGTTCGTTGATGTGTGTAGCAGACCGAGTCAGGACCACGTTTGTAATGATTAATCGACACATCAAAGAATTGCAATATGTTTCTCATGATGTGTGACTCTTTATAACAATCACATGTACACATTCTCCAGGGTATTGTCTTGTCATACATCGTCAAAGGCGAGTAGTGTAAACCATTTTTTGAATGTAAAAAAACTGAAGGGATTTTCCCATGAATGCCAGGTATTGCTGCCCGCCATTCGCACGGGATTACACCAATAAATTAAACCTGTGAATGTTATTTCTGCATAGCGCATGCCACTACTGTGTATATAGAATCCCAGCTTTAGACCTTGTTCACGTACCGGTAATTAATGCTTTGCCATGCAACTGCTGTTTTCTGTTCGCATTGTGTGGTTCAGTTTGTGTTTTGTGTGGCTTATTCAACCCCCCCCATCTCGCTTACAGCCCCCATTACGGGTTCGCAGTGGGGCCAGACCGCAGCAATGTAAAGGGTCCTAACCCACATAATTGCATGGGACCGTGTGCCAGACAGAGTACTCGGGACCAGCTGGCGAGAGGACCGGATGCATCCCTTCGCCATGGTCCACGTGGATAGCTGAGGTATTGGTCCTCATGGATAGATGAGGTATTGGTCCTTTTTGATAGTCAAGGTATTAGTCATGATAAATAACTGAGTTATTGGTCCTTATTCATGGTCCTCACGAGTAGTGGGTATATTGATCCTCATGGATAGCCAAAAGTATTGGTCCTCAATGAGAATCGATATATTGGTCCTCAAAGAATTGGTCCTCGTGTATTGCTGAGATATTGGTCCTTATTGATAGCCGAGGTATTTGTCCTCAAGGAAGCCGAGGTATAGAATGTGGGTAAAACATTGTGCAGATTAAACCCACACATTTGATACATTTAATATGCTTACTAGCACACAGTATGTCACATTGGAGTATCGGAATAAATTATGTCCTCTGCACTGTAGTGAGGGCATGAGTTTGTCTTGTGTATCAGAACGCCAACTTTGTGGCCAGCCTAATTGTCTCTCATCCCAGATTAGAACGTCCAGTTGTCATTTCCTCTTCCCATTAGACCATTAATGACTTGCATCAAAAATTACTTAATGTGAACTATAAATTTCATAATGATAATCACAATTGTTCTGTATGTAATATTTGCTAGTAGTATGCAAAATACTATATGCAGAGTAATTTTTTTCCTGCATTTGTGTACTTCTTTATTAACGCTGAATTGTATATTCTATTTCTGTTTACTATAATTTCATTTGTTATTATTAAAAGGGGGTGTCAGGTTGGCGGCATGTTTTCTAAATGCATGTCTCATTACCTTTACATTTATGTTAATTATAACAATCTGTATATTTATGTTCAAAATAAATCTTCTACCTAGTTTGTTGATTGTGGAGAAATCATTTACAGGTAACTATGTTATTATGGATGCATGCAAATATTATGTAGTGATACAAGACCTTGACTGGGTGATGTTGTCGTGATTGTGTAGACGTGACTACATCAGGACACAGGGAACTGACGGGTCCTTGATGCAAGGTCCAAACTCCGGCAACCACAAAGGACCAAGTGTCACAGCCGTAGGACCTAACATGGACCTAGCAAGAGGACCGCAATGGCAGACACGACAGATGAACTGCGGAATGGACGTCGTCCGGCGGAATGCATGCGAAAGGGTTTTCGAGATGTTATGTCTGAAGCGAGAGACGGCCCTCTAGTGGCAAATGATGTCTTTTTATCTGGACTGAGTTAAGTATGTGTTGATATCCCGATTGTGACAAGCTTTGGGGCATTGAGTTAAGGGGTTGTCTAATTGGTTTTGTGATTTAGGGGTTGGTAAGAGGTGTTGACTTATACTCACAGTCACTTAGCTGTGGTTCAAGTGATTTTGTCTATATTTCGTGAACAATTGAGTTTAGTTCAGTTGGTTTTTGTCTGCACTAACCTCAGAGTTAACTGCTTGTGCAATGTTTCAGTAATATCAAATATATCTTGTCAGTTGAAACTTGTTATGGCATTAATGTTAGTAGCGGATGCGAAATGGGGCAATACATTTACGCTGATCAATCTAACGTGGTATCTTACTTCTTAATTTTACAACTTAAATTTTGGTGATCAGCAGAATCATCATCGTTATAAAGCAGGTTGTTGCATTAAGAAGTTGGTCATTGACACATTAACACTGATGAAGTGAGATTTGACAGAAAACGATGGTCCTGCAGGCCGACGTATTTTGATTCTTTGAAGTTGATGTCGAATGTACAGACGAAATGTCATTTTGAAAACTGTGCCAACTGCCAACATGCGTGTAGCAGTTCATATATTTCTTGCTTGAAAGGTTGTTTTTATATATATATATAAGATTGCCTTATCCATACATACTACAGTAGAAATGCCACAAAATTATAACGTGTAACTACCGAGTAGACGCACTATTGGATATTGCGATATGAACAGGTGATCATTTGGTAGCACCATGTAATGCAAGTCATGGTTTGACTTTGCAAGCTCATTAACCCATAGATATTATGTCATCATGGCTACTACTCTCTGCATTTACAATCTGAAGTATAGTGTCTGACCTAAATATGCCTAACCATTAGAATACTCTCTTGTTTGGTCCAGTAAACAGGGTGAACTGCAGTTTCACCATATTTGGTTCTGTACAAGGGTGTTTGCCAATACTACTTTCTATAAAAATGCGAAAGTAAACAACTACTTATAAAACAACACTTTAATGTAGTTTGTTTTTCCCACACACCGAGTCTTACTTTATGTTACGTGTCTCACCTAGTGTCGTTTATAAATCACCGAAATAATGACGACATTAAAATGTCAATAAATTACCAAAAAGAATCTGTGACAATGAGCGAGATTTGTGTTGTGACTGGAGAGTGATGTCAACAACCAATGTCTCCTTACGTGAGGAGTGTCAACTTGGGACATCCGTCCATCAGCTCGTTGACGATCTCACTCAGTGCTGTATCTGTCACGTGACAAAAGCCAATGCTGTAAGAGAAATGACGTCGTGATTATTTACACCAACAACACAAATGACATTTTGTGTCACAAAGTCATTTAATTCTCTTAACTGTCGCAAGTCGCATCGTTTAAACTAATCCAGGACAATGACAACTTGACATGTGTCGTCAATACTAATAATTAATATACTGCCTAATGAATATTACTCACTGTAATTTACGCAGTCCTGTTAACGTCTTTAGTGTTGTCGCCAGTAGGTGTCCTTCATCACTCAACACACCGGGTTTGTCGCTCAAACTGTCAAATAAATTAATCCAGGATTAAAACGCTGCAAACAGATGATCCAGTTAATCAGTGTCCACCTCATTAAATGTCGTGTATAATAATTATACATTGTGCCGATAAACTGCAGCAGTTTGTGTTATTTCGGTAGAAATCGACACTCACTGACTGCGTTTGTTAAACGCAATCTTACAACACAAACAGTCCAAGTATATATATATATACTTTGTATCAAGACAACGTAAATAAGAGTCCTTGGTGAACTCATAACGCAGGGGGGCATGTGAAAACTTCTACTTGTGTGTTACATAAACAACTTTTACTTGCAACACCTTAACTGCTTAACAGTTTCACCTTATTTGGTACCGTACAAGGGTGTTTGCCAATACTACCATCACTGAAAATGCAAAAATAAACAACTACTTATAAAACAACACTTTAATAATGTAGTTTGTTTTTCCCATGCACAGAGTCTTACTTTTTATTACGTGTCTCACCTAGTGTCGTTTATAAATCACCGAAATAATGACAACATTAAAATGTCAATAAATTACCAAAAAGGATCAGTGACAATGAGCGAGGTTTGTGTTGTGACTGGAGAGTGATGTCAACAACCAATGTCTCCTTACGTGAGGAGTGTCAACTTGGGACATCCGTCCATCAGCTCGTTGACGATCTCACTCAGTGCTGTATCTGTCACGTGACAAAAGCCAATGCTGTAAGAGAAATGACGTCGTGATTATTTACACCAACAACACAAATGACATTTTGTGTCACAAAGTCATTTAATTCTCTTAACTGTCGCAAGTCGCATCGTTTAAACTAATCCAGGACAATGACAACTTGACATGTGTCGTCAATACTAATAATTAATATACTGCCTAATGAATATTACTCACTGTAATTTACGCAGTCCTGTTAACGTCTTTAGTGTTGTCGCCAGTAGGTGTCCTTCATCACTCAACACACCGGGTTTGTCGCTCAAACTGTCAAATAAATTAATCCAGGATTAAAACGCTGCAAACAGATGATCCAGTTAATCAGTGTCCACCTCATTAAATGTCGTGTATAATAATTATACATTGTGCCGATAAACTGCAGCAGTTTGTGTTATTTCGGTAGAAATCGACACTCGCTGACTGCGTTTGTTAAACGCAATCTTACAACACAAACAGTCCAAGTATATATATATATATATATACTTTGTATCAAGACAACGTAAATAAGAGTCCTCGGTGAACTCATAACGCAGGGGGGCACGTGAAAACTTCTACTGATAAACAACTTTTACTTGCAACACCTTAACTGCTTAACAGTTTCACCTTATTTGGTACCGTACAAGGGTGTTTGCCAATACTACCATCACTGAAAATGCAAAAATAAACAACTACTTATAAAACAACACTTTAATAATGTAGTTTGTTTTTCCCATGCACAGAGTCTTACTTTTTATTACGTGTCTCACCTAGTGTCGTTTATAAATCACCGAAATAATGACAACATTAAAATGTCAATAAATTACCAAAAAGGATCAGTGACAATGAGCGAGGTTTGTGTAATGACTGGAGAGTGATGTCAACAACCAATGTCTCCTTACGTGAGGAGTGTCAACTTGGGACATCCGTCCATCAGCTCGTTGACGATCTCGCTCAGTGCTGTATCTGTCACGTGACAAAAGCCAATGCTGTAAGAGAAAAGACTTATTTACACCAACAACACAAATGACATTTCGTCTCACAAAGTCATTTAATTCTCTCAACTGTCGCAAGTCGCGTCATTTAAACTAAACCAGGACAATGACAACTTGACATGTGTCGTCAATACTAATAATTAATATACTGCCTAATGAATATTACTCACTGTAATTTATGCAGTCCTGTTAACGTCTTTAGTGTTGTCGCCAGTACTTGTCCCTCATCACTCAACACACCGGGTTTGTCGCTCAAACTCAAATAAATTAATCCAGGATTAAAACGCTGCAAACAGATGATCCAGTTAATCAGTATCCACCTCATTAAATGTCGTGTATAATAATTATACATTGCGCCGATAAACTGCAGCAGTTTGTGTTATTTCTGCAGAAATCGACACTCACTGACTGCGTTTGTTAAACACACGCAGTCTTACAACAGAAACAGTCCCAAGTATTCATACTTTGTATCAACGTAAATAAGAATACTCAGTGAACTCATAATGCGGGGGGGCACGTGAAAACTTCTACTGATGTGTTACATAAACAATCTTTACTTGCAACACCTGAACTGCTATGAAGGTGCATTTACCGTCTGCCAGATAAAATAATCCGTCTAATGAATACTCGCTATGTTGAAACCTCTTTATAATAATATTATAGAAAGTGCGACTGACAATGTGTGTTCATTATAGAAGGATGGCTTTATAGATATGACTTACCAATTCATGTACATGTGTCTATTGTAACAATGTCAGTATTGTAACGGTGTGATTGTATTTACTTGTAACAGCGTGTGTAATACTGTGTATGTATCACTGTACTGTACCATTGTATTGTAACAATATATATATATATACATAGGTATATAATATACGTACAACTGCATTGTAACAGTGTAAATGTGTAGTATGTTTGTGTACCATTGCACTTTAACAATGTGTGTGTCGCATTATACATGTTGTTGTGAACTAACAGTAGCAGCAAACATGTTATTGTGAACATGTAGTAAACTGAATATGCATTGTCTTTAGAGTGTCAGCCAGGTACTAGTTGGCAGGATGCAACTTTAGTGGCAGCTAAGGTCTGTCAGCACCAGCTTGTACTTCTTATAAGATATGTTCACTGTCAGCATCATCTTGTACTTCTTGTATGAGATGTTCACTGTCAGCATCATGTTGTACGTCTTGTATAATTGTCACTGTCAGCATCATGTTGTACGTCTTGTATAAGTTGTCACTGTCAGCATCATGTTGTACGTCTTGTATAAGTTGTCACTGTCAGCATCATCCTGTACAGGGCTTTATGCAGGATAAAATTATTGCCAGTCACACATGTTTTGGTGGACACATGGATGTTAACTGTTAAACCAGTTTACAAACTTTTAAATGTGTCTGATGACCTGAAATGGACTACAAACACACATGTGACACCATTTTCACTCACTTTCAAGGCATAACTAACAATATCTATGCTTTTGGAAGACGTTTTTTGCGCCTTCATTTTTTTACCCGTCCACCATATTTCTACCCGTCCATATTTGTTTTTACCCGTCCAAATGACGGGTGGACGGGTCTCTACATAAAGCTATGATCTTGTACTTCTTATATGAGATGTTCACTGTCAGAATCATCTTGTAGTTCTTATATGAGACGTTCACTGTCAGAATCATCTTGTACTTCTTATGAGATGTTCACTGTCAGAATCATCTTGTACTTCTTATGAGATGTTCACTGTCAGAATCATCTTGTACTTCTTATATGAGATGTTCACTGTCAGAATCATCTTGTACTTCTTATGAGATGTTCACTGTTAGAATCATCTTGTACTTCTTATATGAGATGTTCACTGTCAGAATCATCTTGTACTTCTTATGAGATGTTCACTGTTAGAATCATCTTGTACTTCTTATATGAGATGGTCACTGTCAGCATCATCTTGTACAAGATGTTCCCATTGTCAGCACTAGCTTGTACTTTTTGCAGAACATGTTCACATTGTGGGATTCCCGTGGTCATCAGGCAAATCCTCTTGTTGCTGCTTTGAAGCTTGGGGAATGTCCATACCTGGCTATAAACTGGATTGGAATAATAGTCATCACAATGACTGCAGAGTGGCTTAATACTTTCCTGAGAAGCTGATATGGAGTTTGAGTTTCTGGAAGGACTGGCTATTGTGCAATATAAGAAGTAACATGTTTACATTTTAGCAGACAGACAAGAATATCACAAGAATGTACGACATGTAAAAGTGCTTTTAATATACGTTTCATGTAGTAACCATTTGTATTTCATATTAATATGCTTCCTGAAATGTCACATTAACTAATACGTATGTAGCATTTGATGAATACAACTACTTGAGGATGTTGACTTGTCTCTGTTTTTTGACGTAAAATGTTACATGTTGACTTAGATAAAGGGTTAAGACAACATTTAATGCATACTAATCCAGTTGGCTTCCACGAGAAAGTTCACTGTCACAACACATTAAGCAATCTTGAAACAACATTCTTGTTTAAAAAATGAAACATCTGTACAGGGTTTATATTGACTGGCATTGTCACTTTCGCCGTTTGATGTCGCGTTGGGCTTTCATAATGTATCCTTTAGCGTGAATGACCCCGCGACATTTAATGAGGACTGAGTAGCGCACGACCCAAGATGGCTGCCAGTTGGCACTGTCGGGTGACGTCATCTTGTCAGCCATTACGCCCTGGAATGCAGCTTCTGTGAGAATGTCTGGAGAGAAAAAAGAATGGACAGTTGTACCATGGGTCAGTGTTGCTGTAAGTTCAATGAACTCACTGCTACCTACAATATAGTAATAATAGTCACCGCACGCACGCACGCACGCACGCACGCACACATTCACCTACTGTCCACATGTCTGACATACGCCATGCAGATAAAGCTATACCAACTATTCACCTACTGTCCACATGTCTGACATACGCCATGCAGATAAAGCTATACCAACAATTCACCTACTGTCCACATGTCTGACATATGCCATGCAGATAAAGCTATACCAACAATTAACCTACTGTCCACATGTCTGACATATGCCATGCAGATAAAGCTATATCAACAATTCGCCTACTGTCCACATGTCTGACATATGCCATGCAGATAAAGCTATATCAACAATTCACCTACTGTCCACATGTCTGACATATGCCATGCAGATAAAGCTATACCAACTATTCGCCTACTGTCCACATGTCTGACATATGCCATGCAGATAAAGCTATACCAACTATTCGCCTACTGTCCACATGTCTGACATATGCCATGCAGATAAAGCTATATCAACAATTCGCCTACTGTCCACATGTCTGACATATGCCATGCAGATAAAGCTATACCAACAATTAACCTACTGTCCACATGTCTGACATATGCCATGCAGATAAAGCTATACCAACAATTCGCCTACTGTCCACATGTCTGACATATGCCATGCAGATAAAGCTATATCAACAATTCGCCTACTGTCCACATGTCTGACATATGCCATGCAGATAAAGCTATATCAACAATTCGCCTACTGTCCACATGTCTGACATATGCCATGCAGATAAAGCTATATCAACAATTCGCCTACTGTCCACATGTCTGACATATGCCATGCAGATAAAGCTATATCAACAATTCGCCTACTGTCCACATGTCTGACATATGCCATGCAGATAAAGCTATATCAACAATTCGCCTACTGTCCACATGTCTGACATATGCCATGCAGATAAAGCTATACCAACAAACTGCTGTCACTGCAGAAAATGAATCGTCAACACAAAATAACCCAATGTCACACGAAATAATAACAATATTTCTAGATAAATATCCACGATGCTGTATTGTCACTCTCGCCATATTACACCTGAGGGCAATATGACCTTAAATTTACCAAGATATTACAGTATTATTACATTTCCCTGGTTGACTCACAATATTAACAAATAACATGAGTTACAAATTTGTGTTTTCGAGAGGGTTACTGTGGGTGATTAACTGAAAGTGACCTTACCGAGGGGTCATTGTGGGTGTGTAACTGACCTTACCATGGAGGTCAATCTGAGTGAGTAACTGTATGTGAGCTTACCGTGGGGGTCACTGTGAGTGAGTAATTGTATGTCAAACTCCTTGGCAAATTCAACAAGTTCGGGCGGCATTACACAGCAGGAGTCCAGGTTTACTTGGTTTATGCTTGGTTTTACCTGCAACATGGATCAGCGACAACTTTCTGAACAACGAGGTCATGGAGTATTGAGTCTTGAAGTAGGAACTACACAAATGTGACAAACCTACATGACTTTGTGATTAACTCTGCTGGCCTCTAGGATCTAACCATGTGGCAGCAGAAATGAAAACAATATGAACGTTGCTTGGGGCCTTACATAAAAACAGTGAGGTTTAAGCCAACAAGATCACCTGCACAATGGGGCCAGTGACCTGAATAGAGAGGGGACCACACTAGCAAGAATATACAATACAAACATAACGTAGATGCATAAAAAGATACGACAAAATGTGACGTGCATTTGGCCTACCTCCGCCCACGAGTACAATCCTTCGAGCTGCGTCTTGTTCAAGTCAGCCACCCCAAGTGAGAATACTTTAAAGCATTTGTGGAGTCTCTCAAGTGTCAGCCATGACGCCTGTAGCGTTTCAAGATTGCGACGTTTCTCAGCGAATGCCAGTAGTACTGTTTCTATGTGTCCAATTCCCAAATCTGTCAGCACTGCAGCAGATTTTTGAGAATAAAAACTGTGGTGCATCGTGGTTCAGGCCTATGTACGTTTCAGTTTAACATTCATCTGATTCATCCACATGTATGTGTATTAATTTTATTGCAAAACCATTGTGCTACGTGAAACAATAAAATGTACAGTTTTATATATACTGAATTGTGTTCATGACAATCCATTTTTTTTAACAATTTTAAGACAAAGATGAAGAATAATAGCAGTATGGTTCACAACTACATAGCATCTGCATAATGTCTCTGTGGGGCACTATGTCTGATGTTCCCCCTTACGTCTGTGTGGGACATTGTGTTAATGATGTAACATTTATCTGTTACAAGAAGAAAGAACCTACCACTGTTGACAGCGTCCTCGATGACATCTTCACCGTAGTCACACAGAAATATCTTCGCTGCAAACGAAATGTTTAGCAGTGAAATTTAACACGACTGACGCTTGAACGACTCCACAAATGTTTAACAATGAAATTTAATTGAATATCAACTTCAGGCCATATACCGGTACATACATAAGTATATCTATATCTGTCTGTCTGTCTGTCTGTCTGTCCGTCCGTCCATCCGAAAAATATAATACATAACCTACAACAATGAAGACATAATTTACATGGGTGATTCAAATACAACTAAAATACAAATCTACATGTGACGTGTCAGACTGAAATATTTTAGGGTACATTTTATTAGTAATAAAAAGTCACTGTAGTAAAAAGTACTGTGTACCTGTCACTTTGAACTTGTCTCTCTCATCCGCTGGAAGAGGTTCTAGAAAGTTGCTGTTGAGACAGGTCAGTTGCGTAATTTCCTACAAACCCAAGACCATATCTATCAACAGCCTAAACATCACCAGACTTACAACCAGTTTACCAGATATGTATATATAGTATATACATAAATTATATATATATATAAATATATATACATATATATATATATACATGTATATATCGGTACTCAAAACTTGTCCAATTATCTACTTGTGCAGGAACAAATAGAACCGAAAGTTCACTTGTCCATACAACAATTCCGTTGACCCACGAACAACTGCCAGGTACATTTCAATATCTGCTTCTCTGTGATTTTTCTGAATGTCCTGGTTATAACTAGCTAAAGGTAAATTTAGTTGTCACGGGCAAGCACAATTTTGAACCTTGATATACATATAATAATAATTATATATAATGTATATATATATATATATATATATATATATATATATACAGTACAATATATATGGTCAAATCCAGTGAAATGGGGCTTTGGGCACCAAGTAAGGTTCCAAAATAGCATTACTCGAATAACCTAGGCTTTAAACATGCTTAATGCATATATATATATTGAGGCAACCTCCCAACTAATTCCCAAAATTGAGGACGTGGGAGGTGCTTGAAGTGGTTTTTTTCTCAATTTAGTCGACCGTGTACGTCATGATGCTAGTCCATATACCAATACTAGCACACAAATAATACATTTTATACCTAAACTGAATTATCTTTCCTTGGACATCATATGGGGAGATATAACAATGGTGTAATATAATGTTTGGGTGTTAGGCATCTGGAGTCAGTGGTGTAATATAATGTTTTGGTGTTAGGCATCTGGAGTCAGTGGTGTAATATAATGTTTGGTGTTAGGCATCTGGAGTCAGTGGTGTAATATAATGTTTTGGTGTTAGGCATCTGGAGTCAGTGGTGTAATATCATGTTTTGGTGTTAGGCATCTGGAGTCAGTGGTGTAATATAATGTTTTGGTGTTAGGCATCTGGAGTCAGTGGTGTAATATATTGTTTTGGTGTTAGGCATCTGGAGTCAGAGGTGTAATATAATGTTTTGGTGTTAGGCATCTGGAGTCGGTGTAGGTGCGTTGAAACATTATTTACCCAATTTTGTTGGCACACAATACTTTTTACAGTTGCTGTTGCTACTTGTACAGAAATTTAAAAAGGTACAAGTGTGTGCATGCAACCCACATTTTTAAAGAAAACGTGTTCTGTTTATCAGTACTTTGTAAACTGTCTTTGTTTGTGGGAATAATTTGTATACTACAGGAGACCCAGTAAAATGGTACACAGTTGACAACATTATTATGGAGAAATTAAATCTTTAATATCACGAACTATCACAAACTGTTGCAAATGCCTTGTTAAATATTCATTTTGTTGTAAACTATTAGCCTTACATGCCACGTTTACTACACCTTATTCTCATCCATCCTCCGTGATTTTGTTTTATCTCAACAGTTGGCATTGTTGAGTCGTATAAATATTCATACTTTACCAAAGGTTCTTTTCTTTAAAAAAATCTAACTTTTTTTGTAAAATATATTGGTTGTTATACATCCTAATTGAAGCTGTATACATTGCTTAATGAGTGCACAATTGATTTTGACCCAATTAGACTTATTTGGAGGTTTAAGTGGTAGACCGTTGACATCTTGGGTACACGGTCGACAACAGTATTTAGTAAATTTGGATAGCTCACTGTGTGCGTTTACTTTCTCAATATTAATATTTGGTCACCCACCTTTATTTGTGTTACCTTCTACAATGGATGGTCCCTGAGTAGTTTTGTGCCAGTTTAATTCATTTACACCTGTTATTACTGACCATGGCCCACTGGTTGTACATTTTTTTAAATTTGACCAATGGTTCTGTTCCAACAAAATTGTCAGAATATTTATTAACTTAACTTGACCCAATTAGACTCAAATTTAGGGTGTTTTAAGGGTGTACACGGTCGGCATCATGGGTACACGATCGACAACACAGTACTGGTGGGAGATCCTACAATGCTAAGTTAAACTTGTTGAAGTTTGCAAATGTATTAATCTGTTAGCTTGCAACATGCTCTATATATATACCAAAAGACATCTCACTAATATTATAAGTATTAGCCACAAACTATGGGTATGTTGGACACGGTTGAGAACACAAAAAACTACCCCAAACCTAAGTTGTTGACCAAAATAAAAAATACACAAAATATCAACAGGCAAAATTGATATATATATATATATATATATATATATATTATATACATATATACACACACATATTATTATATATCAATACAGTTAAGCCAGCTATCATCAAATTACAATGTGCAAAAAACATGCAAAATGTCATTCAAATAACACTATAGGTGAATATTAAGTGTGTTGAGTGGCTGTAACGCATCACTCAACACACATAGAAGTGACTGAACAGTTGTTACGTTTCACAAAGTGACAGACAAAAACGGTTCGCGAGGCGTTATCACCTGACTCACCTGGAGGGTATCTTTTTCGTCTTCGTGGTCTGCTAACCAGCTCCCAATGGTTGAACTGATACACTCGGTTAGCTGTGAACATGTACAAAGAGATAGCTCTTACTCCATCAACCAGTTGACACCATACCATGGACAAATTAATAATGAAATAAAAAAATTATGTAGACATCGGACACTTGGAGAATTTGGAGTAGCAATCAAAACAAGCACTCTGTAACTAACCCATGTCACATTTGATTAAGGTGTTTTGATCTGTGAAACGTTATTTTGTTTTACAGAATAGTCCCAGTGTTTGCCTGGAAAGTAATTGCTTTAGATATACTTTGAAATTAACAATAATAATTAATAATAAAATAAATAACTTCTATGGTGCCAATACCCTCAGAATAATCCGAGCTCAGTGGCGCAACATCTAACAAGGTTACAAGCCAAGGAAGAAAAGATAACGATTCATACGTGTTTGTTATCATTTTGTTGAAGGTTATGGTGTAGTCTTTTTAGAATGAAACCTTTGTTCAGTGAGTCTCCATGGCACATTTTTCCATCTCCCTACATGGAATCTTGTCTTCCCCTGGCATAGACACCAGACAAAACGTACCAATGAAACCGCTCAAGTTTTGAAACAGCACTTGGTAGAACAAGCAAGTAGACACCAGGTGGCGACACATTACCCAGTAGTAGCCATGTTGCATACAAATGCCAGACGTTACAGCTTAGATTTTTGCTTAGTGTGTTTTCGTTCATAAAACATAAGATTTAGCACACCTAAGACCGCCATAAATACTTCTCTAGGTGACTGTTAGCCATAGATAGTGACACTCAATTTAATAATTGTCTACTATGTACAACAACATCAATAATAAAACAACGGCATCAGTTTAGAATATCATGTATCATCCAGTAATTAATTTAACTATCCATGGTTTACAAACCAGAATACACAAAAATGCTCTTTTTAGGTATATATATATAAATAATATATATAAACACAGACACCACAGGGTGCATTTGCCCCTGTAGAAAGGCGTACACCTTTCGAATTTGTTGTTTTCCAAAGACATATTTTCCTATGTCCAGTTATGTGGCCCTCATACCTTGGTTTAGAACAATCAGAAGTTATGTGCAGCCCTAATCACAAATCCCTGGTTTTCTGATGTCATCAGGGGACCTGAGACTGGAGAGAAGCTCTGTGAAATTATAGCAGCAAAAAGAATTCACAAGCCCCTCCCCCTTTCCTGTCAATTCCAATGTCATCATGACCTCTGACAATGTGATGTCAACATTTCTCAGTGAATCAGAGGTCTTTGCGGCCTCAATAACTCTCTCTGGGTCTGCCCCTTGGAGTTGGTGAATACTGTTCAAAGGGAAGTTCAACACTCATTCAATTGTAACCTCAAAGGCTCACTAAGTGATAAAAACGTGACATTCAGCCACCTTGAGGCTTACCAAAAACCTTTGATTGCACCCCGTTGCCAACATATTTGGGGAACACACATAAACATGTATCAAGCCCCATCAGTTCCGATGATCAATATAGCTTAGATTACTAAATGTAAAATACTGTGCCATGCTGCATGCATGTTGGCATCTGAGCTTATTTACTATGTCAACAACTCTCAAAGACTATCAATACCTAGATCTTTGTGTGCTACACTACTGACAATGTTTATAGAACTAGCAGATCGATTAAGCTGAGGTTTGTTTATGTCACAATCAATACTGTTTGTTTGACCTCCATCAAGCTTTGTTCACCAACAACGTAGATAACAGTGTGACATTTCCTAGTTGCTAGAAACATTCCTGCAAAAAAGGCTGGGGGTCATTTCAAAAAGAATTGGAACTGATCAATTCAATTCCAATTCAATTCCGGAATTGGAGTGGGAATTGGAATTGAAAGATTTGGAAAAAAATTAATTGAATTGGAATTGAAATATTTTGAATTGAACTTGAATTGAATTTGAATGAAAAACAATTGAGTATCTGGTATTTCAACTGAACACCATCTAGGCTTCTCTGGGAACAGGGCTGGCTTCCTGGGCCTAGGGCTCTCAGTTGGTTTCTTCCAAACAGCCCAAACTTGGGTTAACACTGAAAAGTTATCCTTCTCTAGAATTAGTGAGTCCACTACAGGTTACACATTTACCCCCTGTGTGGGATATTTTACTTACCCTGGCATAGACACCAGATAGAAGGGACCACAAGCTTTAAATGTCTCTTCTGAAAGACACCTGTAGGCAAATGGTGGGTGAATGAAATTGCCTACATTTCGAAACGGCAGTAGGTGGGATTAAACCACCCTCTCCTCAACTAACAGTCCAGTGCTCTACCGCACGACCACCACTCACCACTAGGGCTAAGCTAGTACTATAGTAGACGTGGTAGTAGGATATGACTTTGATAGGACACTCATCGACTTAGACTAGTCATCAGATCTGGCACATCACCAGTGCAATGTTGTTGGCTTAGTTCGAATGATCAGCCAGTGACATAGCCAGAGGGGGGCATGGCCCCCCATCCCAGAAACAAATTAGGATGGTGGGGGAATGGTGTACCAATAACTGGCTACCTGATTCATAGAGTCACAAAGTACAGTGGGTTTCAGGATGGCTGTGTTAGATTTTCTTTCCCAGTCCTACGCTTTTGCAAAAATTATCATAATTCAAATAGGATTAAGTTAAGAATTCTCCACTTCTGTTACTGGCAGCAGCATAAGAGTTGACAGAGCAATAACAATGGCATTATTCTCAATGTGCATGATGACTGATGACTATTATATGTATTCAAAATAATAGTTGCTTGGTTACTAGACTAGGGTCAAATTGCATTTTGTTGTTACTATTTTCTTGGCATCACTGTCGATCGTCAGGGGTGAGTTGACCATGATTTCCTTTTCCATTGGCTTTTTTCCTCCTCTCACTTTTCTCTTATACTACACACTCTGTCAGCAGTCTTTGAACAATTCCTTCTATCTATCATTTCCCCCCCCCCCACTCTTTCTAAGTCACGTTTAATGCAATCCCCATCGCAATTTCGGTTTTTCTCCCCTTCATTTCCCCTCCACATTCTGGGCATCTGCTCTCTGCCAGTTTTTCATCTCCCATTTTTCTACATGACCAGCCCATGTACTCCTCACCAATTTCTTCTTAGAACTTTCCTTCACTCCAACCACCAGTCTGATTTCACCCTTTTCTCTTATCAGCTCTCTTAACTCCTATGATTATTCTTACCAGGTTGTTTTCACAAATCATGATCTCCTCCTGTTGTTTCCATATAAGTGCCATCGTCTCTAGTGCATTCATTTATGCCAGGCCCAGGGTAACTAACACACACGAGCACATATTTCCTTTATGTTTACGTGATATGCATGCATCTATCTATCTCCTATCACCCCTTCGACTTTCCTCCAAACGTTTGCCCGGTTGTAATCCTCATTGTAACCAAAGCAATTAATCTACATGGAATTATATATTTAAATATATATATATATATATATATATATATATATATATATATATACAGACTAACAGAGTTTGCTTGGATGTACAAAATCCTGGTTATATGCCACTGTGCTCAGCAAGCTATACTGATAACATTCACTCTGCCATAACAACATAATAATTAATTTAATTATGTTATAAAAAAATTGCAGTCAGTGACACTGACAGTCACAGTGACAGTGCTGCCACGAATGCGTGGTACGGCATGATCAGGATGTTAATTATTATGATTCATTCGGCAATATCTTACCTCTTCTGTCGGGCCTTGGACAATTTTTCTTTTCAAACGATTCCAATTGACGACGTTGCCCGTGTGTACCGATATTGACTCTGCCTTTGGAATGATCGGGATCTGATTTACAGTCATACTCGCCATCTTGGCTGAACTGCACCACACGTGAAACTGAACTGACCTATCGCCCCCTGTCGGATAGATTTGTAGCCTTGACAACGATCCAGGTTACGGGCAGCATCCGCGCGATGTGAACGAACGACGACCTGCAACGACACTATTATAAATGTAATATTGCTGCGTCATCGACTCACTGGGCACATCGTCAATGCAGCTACATCGTCAGTGCAACGTCGCTGGTTCAGATGGAATGATTAACGTATTGGCTATAAATATAATAAAACGAACAGTATACAATTACGCATACGCCGTTACAGGCGGCCCACCGGCATTGTCATTGCCTTGGCTGAGGCTTGGCTTTGGCCTTGGGCTTGGCCTTTGGCTTTGGCCTTTGTTTGCCGTTGCACGAAGGCTTTGTAGTAGTACTACTCACTAGAAGTTATCTATCCGGTAACACTATTAATTGTAATCGTACGTGCGTATAATTTGCATGCCTGTTTTTGAATTGTATATATATATATATATATATATATATATATATATATATATATATATATATATATATATATATATATATTAGCAGATATATCTGTTGAAGCCAAATCGTTTTCCTAGAACTGTTAGCTGCTCTTAGGTCCACTTCAGCACGGGTAGAGGATCGATTCCTATTCATACGCATATCACGTGTCGCCCACTCTCCACTTTTTTGTTTGGATAATATATATATATATATATATATATATATATATATATTATCCAAACAAAAAAGTGGAGAGTGGGCGACACGTGATATGCGTATGAATAGGAATCGATCCTCTACCCGTGCTGAAGTGGACCTAAGAGCAGCTAACAGTTCTAGGAAAACGATTTGGCTTCAACAGATATATCTGCTAATAGGCAGCCCTGGCCTATAATTACAGACGAAACTCGTGCGTGTGTGTTCCCGGTGACTCGTGTTGGAAACACGTGCAAGCACCTGTCAATGCGTGCAGTTTCACACATGTGGGTCAGTGACCACCTTTTCACGACGAAGGTTCGCGTTTCCCCAATACAGACGCCTAATTGTCCTAGTGAGTGCAGCAAGCCGATGCCCGCACATTTCGACTCACCAGACATGTGGGTTCCGTCCACAGAGTTAGATAATCAATCTTTCCCCTATAGATATAGCGGCATGCTTCACTGCCATTAATTTACGAAATTAACAGTTTTAAAACATTACAGTTATGACTGACCAAAAATAATGTATGTTGGCTTAATTGCATACCACAACGATTTTCAATAATGTCACTAATAAATTATAACAAAATGACATATCTATTAATGTCCATTGAAGAACTGTTATTATGATGTTCCAATTGTTTTTTTTTAGTTTGCCTAAATTTATTAATTTAACTGTTGTTATTACTGTTGGCATAATGTAATTAGTTAGTTGACTGTCTTAATTACTATTAATATTGGTCTACCTCAAGAATGGTCAATAATTGTCCAGATAAAGCACTGAGGCTGTCTTAAGGTCTCGTTTCTGTAGATGAATTCCACTTTCTCTACTGATGTGCTATTAATGTTGGCTTCACTATTTTTGTCTTTCCTATGCTCTCGATCATCCAGTGTGCATGCATATAGTGTTAATCGGTGAAATTTAATTATAATATAGGCCTGGGTGATCTCCCCAATCTCTTCGGAAGCCGGACTACAATTAGTTACATTTTTTTTTAATGTAAAGCATCAAAACAATTGTGGATCTGATGGAATAACAAATTAAATAATTATGAATAAGCCATACTCACCCCTTACACAATGAGACACTATAGTTATACTAAGTGTAAGCCTATTGACTTTTTTCAGACGCATTTTAGTGTGGCAACTGTTTGAACACATTGTACACAATTAAACAACACTGGCTAATTTATGTCAGTAAATAAATAACGTGTTAGTTATGCAGAAAACTTGGTGCACACACAGGGACTGCAGTGGCTTTCTGCCGGGCAACTAGCATGACTCACCAGCCCGTGTAGCCGCGGTTACACAGGCTCCGTGATGTGGCAGCACTTTTCAGCCCAACTCTTCTCGGCGTAGTTCCGCAGCCGACCGACAGTCAGTTAAGCGAGACTGTTTACAACCGATAATATAATAATCGCCTGTTACTGTAATAACTGCCTGATAATGTAATAAAAACGCCTGATAATGTAATAACTGCCTGATAATGTAATAACATCGCCTGATAATGTAATAAACTTGCTGCCTGCTAATGTAATAATTTTCGCCTAATAATGTAATAATTAAACCCCTCGATGATCGATCTTGCCTCTATTCCGTCTATTTCGTAATACTGCAACGTTTGTAGTGGGATCTTTTTAGATTAAATCCAATATACTGGTTTCGAATCTGAAGTCGATCAGATATGTCCCAGCAGGTTATGATTTTGAGTTATACATTCTCGCACCATGTGTTATGCATTTTCGCACTAATTACGAATGACGGGTTTCCTTTCCATGATATAATGTCAGGGCATCTAATACCGCAGGCGTGGGGTTTGCCTGATCAATCCTATAATGTAAAAGCCAGATGAAGAAATGGTTTATTAATTAAGGACTGTTTATTAACGTTGTATTACGGAATTTGTTGACAATTTCGAGTCTGTACATTCTCGCATGATGTGTTTCTTGATCCAATTATATACACATACACACATTATAATAATTATATATATATATATATATATATATATATATATATATATATATATATATATATATATATATATATATTCATATATCATATACATGCACATACATACATGCATGCATGCATACATACAAAGATGAAAAGACATGTTGAACATTTTATATACATGTATGTATGTGTATATATATTATTATATAATGTGTATGTATATATGAATATGTGTATGTATAAAATGTATATGTGTATGTACATGCTTACGTATACATACATATATGTATGCTTACATACATAATATATACATATATACAAACGTACATACGTAGAATATAAAAATATATTATATTTTACATGTTATGAGTTATATGTAACATGTAACGTGTTACGTGTTACACATTGCATGGCTCATGTTACATGTTACGTGTTATGTGACATATATTTCGGTTACTTGTTACATATTACATGTCACATGTTACGTGTAACGTATGTTATACGTTATACGTTACATGTGACGTGTTACATGTTTTGCGTTATATATTACGTGTTACCTATGTTACGTGTTACACGTTACGTTATACCTGCTCCCCTATGCCGCGCATTGAGCCCCTTCTTGTTTATCGCTGGGGTGAAACTAATAAGCAGAAAGATTTGTACAAAAGACAATATCCGGAAACTATTGTACTCAGATGCATGGCCTGGCGGTAGTAGCGGACGGAGAAGCAAATCTCCAAGAATAGCTGATAGAGTGGAAAGATATGTTCAGCAGACTTGGACTGAGAGTATGTTTGGAGAAGACGGAGGTAATGTGGGTGAGACATAGGAGGAAAGAGCTGTAAATACACTAGAATGGGAAGAAGCTTAAGCAAAGATACAGTTTTGTCTACCTGGGTGGAGCGATATGTGGAGTTGGCAGTTCGTCAATCTCAAAAACGAAAAACCTTTGGGGTTTGGCTTGGACGTTGGCGTGAGTGTTCAGTTAAAAGAGGTAAAGGTAAGTTCTTATATAGCGCAGTATCCAATCCTCAGGATTGCTCAAAACGCTTTACACTTTACTTCACTGGCAGTCCTATTCAATCAGGCACCGTCTCTGGGAAGCATGCAGCCATATGCGGCAATTAATGCGCGAAGGCTGCTCGCACATATATCAATCACTTGTCTATTGCCAGGCATTCATTTATACAGCTGAATGAACTGGAGCAATGTAGAATGAAAAAAATTTGCCCAAGGTTTTAACTTAGAACTGTATCAACTTAGAACATGTTAAAGGCGCTTCTTTTGAGTTTGACTTGCTCCGCGCAACATATTCGTCACATCCCATGATCGTTCGACAGACAGCCACGCGTGCACGGACAGCCAGTCTCTTCCACGCCCCACGAACGTCGCCCGGTACAAAATTACGCAACATGTACTGGAGTATTCCTATGCACACTAATTCAATATACATGTAGTATTGTATATGTAGTAGTGTTCATAGCATGTTCAGGTTTCAGTGTATTTCCAAAAAACATTACACTGGGAAGAAATGTGCCACATCCACAGATAGCATTGCAGCCAATGGAGAACCAATTGGATGTAATAAAATGTTGATGTCATTGCTGCGCAACCCCATGGTGCAGCACACATTGTGCATTAATGGTAGAACTGTTGACAACTTCAGAATGGTCTGTAGCTAAACTGTCATCTTGGTGCTGCAGCAAGTTCAGTTGTAATCTGCATATTATTAAATACAAGGTGCAGCAGTCATTCTTATCCATTGTCTCTCTGAAAATATACATATTATGTGATTTATATCACATATCATAAGAAATTTATATTTCACTTGTTAATCAATACAAGGAAAAATTAGTCTGTTTCTTAATTATATTATAGCTGAGAAACAATCATATTGCTTACATATACAATGCAGTGATGTTTTAAGATACATACACTAATTGACGAGACTTGGGGTAGATAGATACTACCTACCCCACAGAGGGTAGTAGAACTTTATGAGTAATTTAACTTATTATTTACAGTGACAGTGTATTATAATTGTGTAATATTATTATATATCATTATAATATATATATATATTATATATATATATATATATATATATATATATATATATATACATATATATATATATTATAATGATATATAATAATATTACATATTATATATATATATGTATATATATATATATATATATATATATATATATATATATATATATATATATATATATATATATCATATATATATATGTTATAATGATATATAATAATATTACACAATTATAATACACTGTCACTGTAAATAATAAGTTAAATTACTCATAAAGTTCTACTACCCTCTGTGGGGTAGGTAGTATCTATCTACCCCAAGTCTCGTCAATTAGTGTATGTATCTTAAAACATCACTGCATTGTATATGTAAGCAATATGATTGTTTCTCAGCTATAATATAATTAAGAAACAGACTAATTTTTCCTTGTATTGATTAACAAGTGAAATATAAATTTCTTATGATATGTGATATAAATCACATAATATGTATAAATAAATATGAACTGAGTTGGACGATGTTTTAATGTATGAGAATAACTTTCTCACATATTGGCGAAGCAAAAGATTATCTCAAAGATCAGTAGTCCGTATATACAGTATATATATATATATATATATATATATATATATACTGTATATACGGACTACTGATCTTTGAGATAATCTTTTGCTTCGCCAATATGTGAGAAAGTTATTCTCATACATTAAAACATCGTCCAACTCAGTTCATATTTATGAATTTGTCCCAGTTTGTAGAGCACAATTTTTGCGTTAAATGAATAAATACTAAAACATACTTTACCCGGTCATGTTGAAACCCCATGACACATACCTGTGTCATACTTTTCCCTGTGTACATAGAACGGTTGTTCCAGACATTGCGACACAAACACTGAGTCATTGACTCAGTGATTAGTCTTATTATTTAAATCTCGCATTTGTTGATTTGTCGCTTAGCCTTAGACCTTAGACTTAGTCTGCATAGTAACCGACATTACATACGTAGGAACATTTTATCGTATAACTGTACTCACACTGACCTGTAGGCAGTATATGTTAACGTAGTTAGTCATCGCGTAGCAGCAAATTCGTATTCACTGCAACTGTAAGGCATAGTATACTTGCGAGGCATAGTATACATTTGTAGCGAGTAATTTTTTAAACTTATAACCTATATGGGTATTACTCGTAGAAGTGACGTTTCATCAACGGCGACTACAATACACGTGTCGCCATCCATGACCAAAATTAATGTATTCTTACATAACTAAACATAATATCTAGAATCTGTCTCGGTCAGCCAGGGACACAGAAGCGCAGCGCAACGACTCTTGGATTGTCCAGATGCCAATATGTCCAAAGCCAGCATGGTAAAGTCACAGGTGCCGTATTCCTGGACTTAGCGAAAGCCACTGATGCGACAGACACCACATTCTGCTACAGAAACTTTCTGCCATTGCTATCCAGGAAACTGAGTTATGTTGGTTTACGAATTTGGTAACCGAACACAAGTAAAAATCAACGAAGCAGCAACCGTTGTCTCCAATAATTTGTTGTGTGCACCTGGGTTCAGTATTTGACCTGGCTTCAATATCAGAATCCTTTATCTCCAGGAAATGTTTACAAAATATGCAGATACAACTGACTGCAAACTTAGATGCTGTTAGCCAGTAGCTCATGCAATGCCAATAAATTCTAAATATAAAGAAAGCTAAAACAATGCTATTCGTATGAGAATACTGCAGTACTTATTGCAACCCATACACGAAGAAAGAGGCTAACCAAATAGAAACTCTTCAGCGCTGGAGAGATTGATCCTAAACAACTACCGTCTGAGAGGAAGCGTGTCCGCAACGATCAACCACCTCCACTGGGACTCTCTCGACGAAAGAAAACAAATCTCTTGCCTCCTCTTCGATTACAGAATACAAGAACAAACAGATTGTCATGCCAATGGTTCGTAATACGTACAATGGTAGCCACTACATTGCTTGTAATGTAGCGGTTGCCATTGCTTTACCTTGCTTGGAAAACCGACCTTTCTATGGTGGCACTCAGTTTGCTTTTCGTCCTCAGTGGTACTTTTACTTCCCAATCTCAGACGGGAATAACATTAACGCGATTCTCCGATTCAAAAAACATACGTACAGTCCTCAATGTTGTGAGTCATGCAGGTTTATACATCAAATATAACATGCCCATGGATTGAACCCGGGCAGCCGGCGTGAAAGCAGATGTGCTAACCACTACGCTATCCGCACCTCTTTAACCCCTACAGTTAGTGTTTTCCATGTATATTGAAACGTCGATGTCTGCCAAGAAATGTGTATGAACAATTCCGCACAAACACACGGGAAAGTGTCGAATTAACAGACGTCTGGAAACGTTTGTGCGTAGTGAGCAACATATATTTGGTGTGGCGGGAAAATGACGTCAAGTTCGCCGCGTTCACGTGACGTCACCTAGCAGCATGACCTACTGTTGTGCGTCATTCAGTGATATAAGTGTACTGCAGTATCTACAGCTTTCGAAACTCGAGGTATGTTTGTCGTTCATGCTGTATGCGAAATCCAAGATAATTAATCCTTCCCCTATAGTTCTACTGGTGTGTTCTATTTATATCTATGATTGACACACATCTGTTTTATAGCCGCACAGATCAATAATACGAAAACATGCCACAGTCGCTTCTGTTAATATAATAATGTCCAGTTTTTGAAAAACAACAATTAATCTGCATTTTTGTCACAGTTGTGGACAATTTGGAAATTAATTCCTGAAAACTGTTTTAAGCTAGGGCGAAGGACCGAGCCTGTCACTCTGTGTCAGGCTGAGAAAAATCGGAGAGCCATGCCCATGACCCCATATGATATTTGTTTCAAATTGGGTAACCTCAAGTTGTGTATAACATATCCGACACTACACCACTGACTTGGAGAATAATACACGGCATGGCTGTGACTAAGTAGAAACTCACCGAATCCCGGGATCGAATGCGAGGTGGCCGTCAACATACATGTCAGTGTTTTGAAGTTTCACTTTCAGCGAGTTTCGTCCACTTGTCAATGTCGCCTCGGCTTGTTACTCGATCGCCTCTGCATTTCGGCTTCCGGCGGGTCTTCTTTACCAGGTTTACCAGCGCGTTCAGTTCTATTTTGAAAATATTGGCCCTTGTCGTTGCAACCGAAATTCAGCAATTTCTGAACGAAAATCATGTTCGCCCTTCCTACACGAAGCGGATGTAAACAAATTTGCCCGATCTGCCGCTCATTGCGCCAAACATTCGACTACGTCACACATCAGTCAAAATGGCGCGAGTTACGAACTTTGATAGAAAAAGTTTTCAGATTGTTTTACTAATAAACCACTGACTTTAAAAATGTGATTACCATTCAGAATAGTTCGTTTTTATTAACCCTTTCACGTGCATAGCATGTAACGTTTCCATTTTGGTTCCCTTTAAGTAACATAATTCTTTGGGTAAGACTTTCACATGGGTCAGACCAGAATGTCTAAATGTCTTCTGACCCCTCGTCGTAGTCGGTCAATGGAGTGCAACCACATCACGGTGCCCGACACATTTCTCGCATCTGGGGGAAACTTGGTTGGAAATCAAAGAATAGTTAATAAGGTCTTCGGACGGACGATACCTGCAATTCGCCAGTGGCATCACTTGCCTCGATATTATTTCCAAACATATTTTGGTGAAAGCTACTTATTTATTCCAATACGGGATTAAATAAACTCATTATGGGCAAGGGGGAGTTATGAGACGATCGAGGGAGCACACGTGTCCCTGTCGTCGCGTGTGTACACTGCGCTGCCGATGTGAAGCTCTGTCGGGGTGAAGTAATTCCGCTGTGACACGTCGTAAATAGTCAGCGGGCCCAGCTATGACGGATATAGCCACACTCTCGATCTGTTTCTCATCCGACAGTTGTAAAATATGGCTGCTTAGAAGTGTTCGTGGTTGTCCTTGAAACAACTGGCTGCGGGAAACAATGGGCTCAAGGGTGTTCATCGGCTTCCCTACCACCGACATGCTGAACTTATCCGATGTGGCGTCTTCGTCGTCAACAATCTGCATCCCAAACCGAAAAAGAAAGTCTCAATCGCTACACAGAAGATCGTCGACCATCGTGAAGTATTGCAAGCATATATGGTGATGAACCGTCTCATATGCTGGTTTGGCCCGATTATGGTGACAAAAGCCAAACATTAAATTATCTAGCAGCTCATAAAGTATTGTATAGTTAATTTTTTTATAACTTGTTCGATAATAAATAGTTTCAATGATATATAATGGAGCAATCGTCTCGTCTTTGATAATTTGAATTTCCGTTGGCAGTAGCTGAACGCGTAGTGAGCAACATATATTTGGTGTGGCGGGAAAATGACGTCAAGTTCGCCGCGTTCACGTGACGTCACCTAGCAGCATGACCTACTGTTGTGCGTCATTCAGTGATATAAGTGTACTGCAGTATCTACAGCTTTCGAAACTCGAGGTATGTTTGTCGTTCATGCTGTATGCGAAATCCAAGATAATTAATCCTTCCCCTATAGTTCTACTGGTGTGTTCTATTTATATCTATGATTGACACACATCTGTTTTATAGCCGCACAGATCATGCTATGTCTATAATACGAAAACATGCCACAGTTGCTACTGTTAATATAATAATGTCCAGTTTTTTAAAAACAACAATTAATCTGCATTTTTGTCACAGTTGTGGACAATTTGGAAATTAATTCCTGAAAACTGTTTTAAGCTAGGGCGAAGGACCGAGCCTGTCACTCTGTGTCAGGCTGAGAAAAATCGGAGAGCCATGCCCATGACCCCATATGATATTTGTTTCAAATTGGGTAACCTCAAGTTGTGTATAACATATCCGACACTACACCACTGACTTGGAGAATAATACACGGCATGGCTGTGACTAAGTAGAAACTCACCGAATCCCGGGATCGAATGCGAGGTGGCCGTCAACATACATGTCAGTGTTTTGAAGTTTCACTTTCAGCGAGTTTCGTCCACTTGTCAATGTCGCCTCGGCTTGTTACTCGATCGCCTCTGCATTTCGGCTTCCGGCGGGTCTTCTTTACCAGGTTTACCAGCGCGTTCAGTTCTATTTTGAAAATATTGGCCCTTGTCGTTGCAACCGAAATTCAGCAATTTCTGAACGAAAATCATGTTCGCCCTTCCTACACGAAGCGGATGTAAACAAATTTGCCCGATCTGCCGCTCATTGCGCCAAACATTCGACTACGTCACACATCAGTCAAAATGGCGCGATTACGAACTTTGATAGAAAAAGTTTTCAGATTGTTTTACTAATAAACCACTGACTTTAAAAATGTGATTACCATTCAGAATAGTTCGTTTTTATTAACCCTTTCACGTGCATAGCATGTAACGTTTCCATTTTGGTTCCCTTTAAGTAACATAATTCTTTGGGTAAGACTTTCACATGGGTCAGACCAGAACGTCTAAATGTCTTCTGACCCCTCGTCGTAGTCGGTCAATGGAGTGCAACCACATCACGGTGCCCGACACATTTCTCGCATCTGGGGGAAACTTGGTTGGAAATCAAAGAATAGTTAATAAGGTCTTCGGACGGACGATACCTGCAATTCGCCAGTGGCATCACTTGGCTCGATATTATTTCCAAACATATTTTGGTGAAAGGTACTTATTTATTCCAATACGGGATTAAATAAACTCATTATGGGCAAGGGGGAGTTATGAGACGATCGAGGGAGCACACGTGTCCCTGTCGTCGCGTGTGTACACTGCGCTGCCGATGTGAAGCTCTGTCGGGGTGAAGTAATTCCGCTGTGACACGTCGTAAATAGTCAGCGGGCCCAGCTATGACGGATATAGCCACACTCTCGATCTGTTTTCATCCGACAGTTGTAAAATATGGCTGCTTAGAAGTGTTCGTGGTTGTCCTTGAAACAACTGGCTGCGGGAAACAATGGGCTCAAGGGTGTTCATCGGCTTCCCTACCACCGACATGCTGAACTTATCCGATGTGGCGTCTTCGTCGTCAACAATCTGCATCCCAAACCGAAAAAGAAAGTCTCAATCGCTACACAGAAGATCGTCGACCATCGTGAAGTATTGCAAGCATATATGGTGATGAACCGTCTCATATGCTGGTTTGGCCCGATTATGGTGACAAAAGCCAAACATTAAATTATCTAGCAGCTCATAAAGTATTGTATAGTTAATTTTTTTATAACTTGTTCGATAATAAATAGTTTCAATGATATATAATGGAGCAATCGTCTCGTCTTTGATAATTTGAATTTCCGTTGGCAGTAGCTGAACGCACTAAATATGCGTACATTTTCGTAACTGATCTATTTAAAGTTTATTTTGGGTAAAATAGAGCAGTTGTAACTTTCTATTGGTGCTAATCTGCAGTAACAGGTAATTCGCTCGCTAGGTGGTGCCACTGTATCAATATATTTCCCCGCAATTGAGACACCATGCGAACCCACATCGTAAAAACCCACGCTATACGGACCACCGGGCTCCGATGCTATAATGACCCACGTAGTATACTTAGCCAGGCACAAACAACTTGTGGGCAGTGAACTTATACACAAATCCAGCCACCCATCACATAGAAATGAAATAGCACGTCCAGATTATTTTGATGATTTGCGTGTAAAAGGGAAATGCAATAAGACGTAGTTATGAAGATTACCGGAAGGACGGTCCGCATGTTTAGACGGGACATTTAGGGAATTTTAAGAACCGAGGTAGGTGGTCTAAATAAATTCGACTCACGTAATGTTACCCATCGTACAGTCTGGGCACAAAGACGTGTTTTTAATTATAAAACTCATTTAGGCGCATAGCCCACTAAACAGCTCATATGACAAACTCAACCGCGAAAAGGGCTGCTTTGAAAATCACGAGAAGGGACCCACAAACTGTGGACAATAACATAGACAATGATAGACATAGGCCACACAAAAGCAAATAATGGAGGTTGTCACTATTCAGTAGTGTGTGTGTGTGTGTGTGTGTGTGTGTGTGTGTGTGTGTGTGTGTGTGTGTGTGTGCGTGCGTGCGTGCGTGCGTGCGTGCGCATTTGTGTGTGATTGTGTGCGTTTTCTTTTATGAATTATATCACTGGCGACACCAGCACTATTACTGGTGACAACACTCGCACTGTCACTGGCGATACTGTCGCTGTCATCGACACTCTTATACACCCCTCATAAACATATTTATATTCTAAAAACACTTCATTCTTTCTGTTTGTGGTCACGGATCTCCGTCAGTTTTGCATTTGTCGAGCTGAAATTATACATATTATATGGGATGGTTCGTAGATATGTATGTATTATTATATATAGTTCGTCCTGGGGTGGTTGGTTAATTTGTGGGGCTGAATATTTCGAAACGCTGCATATGGTAGCTATAGTAGGCCCAGCAACCCAGCAACAACTCTGTTATGCTACACGTTAGCATTTTATTGCGTCTTGCGTGAGTGTTCAACCTATTACTAGGACATACTGAGGCAACAGTTTTAGCATAGCTGACTGCCATTTCCCCCATAGTATCACTGCGGAACTCGTATACTAGTATAACGTTTTATTACAAACGACATGGAGCAAAATATCATCTAATTACATGCTGGTTTCTACCAACATAACCATGATTGCTGTAATAAGTTACGATTTGTAAACAAGTGTAAGTTTTTAGTACCCTACAGTAAAACATCACACTGCATGTGTCACAAACACAATAATTTTGCACTGTCCCTGCAATACGGGTCTATCATGCATACTCATGCAGACGATGGCTATATTGCCAAGGTTGTACTGTTATCACATTTGCATCCCATTAAAAGACGCCAAAGGATTTGTAAACATAACAGTTGCTGTTAGACATTGTTAATAACGAGCCACTGGGATCATGTCGAGGAGACCTTTGCGGCTGTTTCTGGTTTGCTTGAACTCTGTGACATTTTTGCAGTCACATTTTTCGCCAACTCAATATATGCCTTGGCCTGAAACATAACAAGAAGTCAGTTATGTTGCAGTAATCTACGTGGTAGTTAACCTGGAGGACTTTTAGTTGTAGCCTCGGTTACCCAGACTCCGTGAGGTGGCAGCACTTTTCAGCCCCTCAACTCCGCCTGGGGAATTAATGGGCTGTCAATGTAACCGCCAAGGTGGCCTTACCCCAGATTAGGGTAAAGATGCTGATTGGTTCTCAGGCCAAATTTTTTATCAGATAATGTTGTATTATAAAAATATTCAAAATTATACTTATATTATCACGAAAATAATAAAAAATAATTTTTTTTAGTTGTTTATAAAATCGGAATTACGGCAGGATTAACCGATATCCGTGAGGTGGCAGCATTGCTTAGCCCAACATGGGTTAGGCTGACGATGATATTACTGAATCATCAACTTAGTTTTTTTTCTGCTCCTGTCACGACTCATGAAGGACCACTATACACTACCACCTCCACCCATTCTGGCCACACTACTCACACCCTCTCCTGGTCTCTAACACCCTTCTGCTCCGTCTTACCCCTTTCTCCTCCATCTTTCTCACTCCTTGTTCTGTCTCTCTCCATCCATTCACTATCCGTCATCCATCCCTTTACCCATACCTCAATCTCATCCCTTCTGTCCCCTCACTCTCTCCCACCCCTCCCTCTCATCCCTTCTGTCCCCTCACTCTCTCCCACCCCTCCCTCTCATCCCTTCTGTCCCCTCACTCTCTCCCACCCCTCCCTCTCTCTATCATATCCTCTATCTCCCCTCCCTCTCTCTGTCTAACATAAACCTTCCCTCTGCCTTCCCCCTCTCTCCTCTCTCCCTCCCTCTCTATCCTTCCCTCTCCACCCTATCACTCTCCCTTCATCCAATCTCAAAACACTACCCAAACTCTCAGTTTGTCATCTTCCCAGTCCAACTGAAAATAATCTTATACAGGTGTCAAGATGACAGAACTGGTAAACCTCACACTATTTTGCCACCACAGAAGTACAAACAGCCGGAAGGAGACATCAAATGTCAGTGAATCTAAGGTGAATAAACATATTTAAAATATGTATTTAAATGATGGCAAAATTTTAAAACATTAACAACCGATTTAACACTAAGAGTGAGTATATGTCATGGCCTCATGGGTGTGCACAGCAATGGGAGATGTCATAGTTCCACAGGTGGTAGACTGGCAGTACCTCTATAAGTACAAGGGAGGTGTCATAGTTCCACAGGTGGTAGTATCTCTATAAGTACAAGGGAGATGTCATAGTTCCACAGGTGGTAGACTGGTAGTACCTCTATAAGTACAAGGGAGATGTCATAGTTCCACAGGTGGTAGTACCTCTATAAGTGCAAGGGAGATGTCATAGTTCCACAGGTGGTAGACTGGTAGTACCTCTATAAGTACAAGGGAGGTGTCATAGTTCCACAGGTGGTAGACTGGTAGTACCTCTATAAGTACAAGGGAGGTGTCATAGTTCCACAGGTGGTAGTACCTCTAAAAGTACAAGGGAGATGTCATAGTTCCACAGGTGGTAGTACCTCTATAAGTACAAGGGAGGTGTCATAGTTCCACAGGTGGTAGTACCTCTATAAGTACAAGGAAAATGTCATAGTTCCACAGGTGGTAGTACCTCTAAAAGTACAAGGGAGATGTCATAGTTCCACAGGTGGTAGTACCTCTAAAAGTACAAGGGAGGTGTCATAGTTCCACAGGTGGTAGTACCTCTATAAGTACAAGGGAGGTGTCATAGTTCCACAGGTGGTAGTACCTCTATAAGTACAAGGAAAATGTCATAGTTCCACAGGTGGTAGTACCTCTAAAAGTACAAGGGAGGTGTCATAGTTCCACAGGTGGTAGTACCTCTATAAGTACAAGGGAGATGTCATAGTTCCACAGGTGGTAGTACCTCTAGAAGTACAAGGGAGATGTCATAGTTCCACAGGTGGTAGTACCTCTAAAAGTACAAGGGAGGTGTCATAGTTCCACAGGTGGTAGTACCTCTATAAGTACAAGGGAGATGTCATAGTTCCACAGGTGGTAGTACCTCTAGAAGTACAAGGGAAATGTCATAGTTCCACAGGTGGTAGTACCTCTAAAAGTACAAGGGAGATGTCATAGTTCCACAGGTGGTAGTACCTCTAAAAGTACAAGGGAGGTGTCATAGTTCCACAGGTGGTAGTACCTCTAAAAGTACAAGGGAGATGTCATAGTTCCACAGGTGGTAGTACCTCTAAAAGTACAAGGGAGATGTCATAGTTCCACAGGTGGTAGTACCTCTATAAGTACAAGGGAGGTGTCATAGTTCCACAGGTGGTAGTACCTCTGTAAGTACAAGGGAGGTGTCATAGTTCCACAGGTGGTAGTACCTCTGTAAGTACAAGGGAGGTGTCATAGTTCCACAGGTGGTAGTACCTCTAAAAGTACAAGGGAGGTGTCATAGTTCCACAGGTGGTAGTACCTCTATAAGTACAAGGGAGGTGTCATAGTTCCACAGGTGGTAGTACCTCTATAAGTACAAGGGAGGTGTCATAGTTCCACAGGTGGTAGTACCTCTATAAGTACAAGGGAGGTGTCATAGTTCCACAGGTGGTAGTACCTCTGTAAGTACAAGGGAGGTGTCATAGTTCCACAGGTGGTAGTACCTCTAAAAGTACAAGGGAGGTGTCATAGTTCCACAGGTGGTAGTACTTCTATAAGTACAAGGGAGGTGTCATAGTTCCACAGGTGGTAGTACCTCTATAAGTACAAGGGAGATGTCATAGTTCCACAGGTGGTAGTACCTCTAAAAGTACAAGGGAGGTGTCATAGTTCCACAGGTGGTAGTACCTCTATAAGTACAAGGGAGATGTCATAGTTCCACAGGTGGTAGACTGGTAGTACCTCTATAAGTACAAGGGAGGTGTCATAGTTCCACAGGTGGTAGTACCTCTATAAGTACAAGGGAGGTGTCATAGTTCCACAGGTGGTAGTACCTCTATAAGTACAAGGGAGGTGTCATAGTTCCACAGGTGGTAGTACCTCTAAAAGTACAAGGGAGATGTCATAGTTCCACAGGTGGTAGTACCTCTAAAAGTACAAGGGAGGTGTCATAGTTCCACAGGTGGTAGTACCTCTATAAGTACAAGGGAGGTGTCATAGTTCCACAGGTGGTAGTACCTCTAAAAGTACAAGGGAGGTGTCATAGTTCCACAGGTGGTAGTACCTCTATAAGTACAAGGGAGGTGTCATAGTTCCACAGGTGGTAGTACCTCTATAAGTACAAGGGAGGTGTCATAGTTCCACAGGTGGTAGTACACTATAAGTACAAGCATTAAGACAGAACAATAAAGTCCCACAAACCTGAGGACTTTGAGGGTCACTCATGACTATGGGTTGCCCACTGTCGGATGTCTCTCTGATGGACAGATGCAGTGGAATATCCGCTGGAACAGGGTAACAAGTCAGGTATTACTACCAAACACCCGCGCTCTTGGCTGACACTGTCTAAACAGACACAGACGATGGTTTCATAAAGTACACTCATCAGATTTTTGCCAAAAATCACCAGTTTGATTAGCTGTTTGCAACATTAAATATTTTCTGTTTTTTTTCAAGCTATATAACCAAGTTCAGGACATCTTATATACTGTACATATTTGTGAAAAACATTTAATGTTCGTTTGGTATGAATTTCTAAAATGTGGTGGATAAGATATAGACAGTGTAGGAGGAATGCATTAAAACACACACACACACACACACACACACACACACACACACACACACACACACACACACACACACAAACATACACACACAAACATACACACACAAACATACACAAACATACATACACACACAAACACACACAAACACACACAGACACACACACACACACACACACACACACACACACACACACACACACACACACACACACACACACACACACACACACACACACACACACACACACACACACACACACACACACACACACACACACACCAACATAGGCACACACAAGCATACACACTTACACATTATATAATAAGTTATCTTGATTACTATCTCGGTTATTTTGTTATCAGGGATATGACGATACATCAAACTACCAATGCGTCATGACAGTTTATGCAGCAATGGTAAACTATCAACATATCTCTAAATTTAGTTTCAAGCAAAATACACCAACTGAAAGTTGAGCACACTGACATTTACAAATACCAAGTTTTTTAACAGTGCATTATAGACAGCTGCATGATGACCTACAGATGATTCTAGTTTAGGCAAAAGACAGTCTCTGCTACGAAGCACATAAGAATTTCAGACAAAAATGCCAACTACTAAAAGTTGAGCACATTAACATTACAAATAAAAAATATTAACAGCGCACTATAGATGGCAGCAAGATGACTTACAGGTGATTGTAGCTAATGTGAAAGACAGTTTCTCCTGCGACATACCCAAGATATCAAGTGACATCTCTTCGCCAAGCTTTGACGCGCCATCCTGCCCAAAGATGTGTTCTCGGTGGCCGCATTTAGGGCACTCGTACACGCTCATATTCTGCACCAGCCCCAGCACTGGAACGTCCACCTTGCGGAACATCTCAGCCCCCTTGCGGGCATCGAGCAGGGCGATATCCTGGGGGGTCGACACAATGACGGCTCCTGGGGGAGTCACATGGTATAATCAGTCGACACAGTGACACGACCCATGTGAAAGGCAGTCGAGTATTAAAATCTGCTTCTTGTGTTTTGTTATTACCTGTGTTTTAAAAATAGAATAAACATGTTGGTATCATTTATTTCTTTTTAATCATAATTTATAACAACTTTTATTTTTTATTAATAAAAAAAAACTATTACTATTTATTTTATAATTTATTATTTTTTTTTCTTTTTATAATTTATTATATTTTTTTCTTTTTATAATTTATTATTATTTCTTTGTAGAATTTATTATTATTTATTTTTAAGATTTTTCATTATTATAAATTATTATTATTGATTATATTTTTTCTGATTTTTTTAATGAATGAAAAGGTTTTGCAAATGACCTATGGTGTTTCTAAGCAGGGCATTATTTCCCTCCTTTTTAAAGTTGTAATTATCAATGTCTTTTACATGCAGTAATTATTTATTATTGTTGTTTTAGTATGTTATATTTTTCATATTCTGTCAATGTCTGTCATGTGTCTGTCTGTATAAGGACCACAATGGAAACAAATGCTTGCACTTTTTGTGTCATCCTTATATTTAAGTACTTTTATTTATCCAATGTATCTTATGTATGTTTGTACATTGTTATACATTTTATATTAAATAAAATCATCAATATACAATCCCAAAACAATGTTTTCATACTGAATTGTTCTTTAATGAAATGTAAAAATCTACTGACACTGTAATGTATACCAGCCCAATCAGCAGAGATCCAGTGGAATTTTTTTTAAATGGAAGATGTGTAGTAATTGTTTCTTTTGACTAATTATTATAAAAATTATTATATCCTTATGATTTATGTAATAAATTTTATGTAATAAATGTAATAAATAAAAATGTTATGTAATAAATAATGTTGCAGCTGTCACATTTTCCTAATAAGACAGAGATAAACTTGTCTATAGTGATCAACATTGGAACCATGTCACATGACCACTACAGACTGCCCATGTGGAGAGTTTCAAATCTTGAATGTCCACTACTAGGAAGTTAGCAAGTCACAGAAACTTCACGATGACCAAAGATACTTACAGTACATCAAATTTGGACATATACAGACAGGTGGATGGACACGGATGAATGAACAGGAAGTCATTTGAGATTTTCTTTCTGAGCAAGTGACCTATATAGACAGGTGGCCACTAGAGCAGGTTCTACAATAGTTATGCAACATAAACAAATTGCTTAAATCGTAAATAGCTCTATGGCAATATAATAATAATAATCACTTTACTTAAATACCATCAAATATGAGGCTAATGCCCCGTTTATGGATGCATACAACATAAATGTAAAACATCAAATCTCACATAAGAAACCTAAATAAAATAATAAATAAATAAATTATGAGTTGTAAAGTAAAAGTTAATAAGAAAAAACTCTAGTTCGTGTAAAGTATCATAAAATTACGTAGAATAGATATTAAAAGTAATGCAAAGATAAATACTAAAATAATGCAAATATAAATATAATCAGTGCCATAGTGACAGGAGCCTACTGGAGACAGGACTGACCATCTATAGGAATGGTCTGGGCGAGGGTCAGTTGGGCGTCGCCCGTTCCTGGGGGCATGTCCACTATGAGGTAGTCCAGTGGTGCCCATTCCACCTACAACAGTCACGTTTATTATGTCACATGTCTGGTTATATACGACTCACGACCACCATAATGTACCACAATACTCAGTATTACTATTATGCTGAGTTGCTTCTAATACACTACTACTACATCATTTTAATGATCATTTATTCATCGATATGTTTTTGTCTATATTGGTTTGATTAAAAAAAAATTGGTTTATAATTCACTATCTTAGTCTCACTTGTGTGAACTGGAGCGGTTCTATCACAGATTCAAGTGGCCACCTGAAGGACTGAATCTTTTGACTGGGCACGGACTGGTCTGACAATGTCTTTACCCACCCACTGGGGGTACATAAGCACACGGGTGTACCTGCTTGAGCATCCTCTGGATGGCAGACATCACCATGAGACCTCGCCACACTATGGGGCTTTTCTCATCTGTCATGAAGCCCATGGACATGCTGCAAGATGATGAATTATACAATGCAATGCAATGCAATGCAATGCAATGCAATCAATGCAATGCAATGCAATGCAATGCAATGCAATGCAATGCAATGCAATGCAATGCAATGCAATGCAATGCAATGCAATGCAATGCAATACAATACAATATACAATAACCTTTACAATAAATCCAGAAAAACAATTATTTCCTTTAGTTCTGGATAAATAAATAACTCACGTGATTCAGAAAGAATAATCTTGAATGAGAATGATGATGCAAATATGCCGTTAACGCAATGTTGATGCTGTCAATGTTCCCTGCTCAAACAAATGCCATGGGAATGACAAATTCACTGGCTTCAAGGATACATCCTCACTTAGCATTTATCTCTGGCAAGTTACTGCATACAATTACCAAAGTCAATTATTTTGACCATTTAAACCTTTTAAAGTCTTTTTTATTACACCATATGCTGTAACATTGTGTTAACTTAATATTTCATCAGAAAGTATAATCATTTGTATAAGCAAGGAAAATTACATTTGTAAGAGAAACATAGAATTGTTCTGGAAACAGTGATTAGTCCTTATAAAAAATTCCAGTTTATTGGCATTTGGCAATGGGGTCGATAGTCCATCAAAATATTCAAACAAATATGACTTAGAATTGAGCATAAGATTATTACAATGAAGGAGCAGGCACGTAACTGTAACATGTTGGTGTAGCTGTTAAACTTGTCTTACCATTTTATCCCAAAGTTTACCAGAGGCTGCAAAAGACCTTCTGAAACCAGAAAACGTAAAAGCAATTAAATATCTGCACAATTCCATCTGTTTTGTCATACATTCTTTGAATACGTTTAAACTCAGTCAATATGCAACGTACCCTTTGGAATAGAAATGATCTGGTTTGCAATTGCCTGGTACTTCTCTTATGACTATGCACTGTTACACTGCCACCGGGGAACACAAATTACCCCATGGGTAGTGTTAGAAATGTTGCATAATAATTACGAAATTGAGCAAACATGATTGCAATTTCATTTTTTATATGTGCTACACGCGGCTGGATATTGGAAACAGTTGCACAATACATCATAGCTTAGTTTTGTTGTAATGTACTGACTGTCTTACGTTCGTTGACATAGACGGGTCCCTTGAGATTCATCATACGAGGAATGGAAGGACCATAAACATCCGAGTCAAGAATACCAACACTCTTGGCCTGCAAAATGGAAGGACCATACACATCTGAGTCAAGAACACCAACACTCTTGGCCTACAAAATGGAAGGACCATACACATCCAAGTCAAGAACACCAACACTCTTGGCCTGCACAAATACAAGTGGATACCAGTGGCGAGTTTTCGCTGTGGAGTTTTGCATGGGGAGAAAAACCGTTTTCTTGTTAATGTCATTTTTATGCTTATGGATGGCTACAGTCTTAGTGCAGATAGAACCGGGTCCAAAAGTGAGTGATATTAATTTGATATAATCAACTTTACTAAAATATATTGTTGACTGTTGAATGTAAATATAATACAAGCATCTAAATGCTTACCTTGTCATTTACTGCTAACGCCAATGCCAGATTTACTGAAATGAATAAAAAGAATACTATTATACTATCTGGAAAACATGTATAGTCTGCATTATACGTTCACTGACTTTCAGGATTATTCTCATACTGGTAATTACAAACAAATAAGCAAAAGTACTTTTGAAAATAATCATGCATGATATAAAATATTGTCGTTTTGTGATGAAATCTACAACATCAGATTGTTTTTCGTTTTCCAATTACAAATAATTGTCTGATAAAATTTACACAATCAATCAATAATTTATATCATGTTTGGCTCTGGTTATATTTATGGCAACTCTGATTTGATATTTCATGAACTGCTCACATGGTTTGTGCATGTAATTGTTAAGTCTTACGTTACAGATACGACAAGGCAGGAAATGTGGCTGTGAAACCCCACAACCCCACCCCTACTGGGACGTTGCACCATAGTTACCTGCAGTAGTAGACTTCCCAACTCCACCCTTGCCTGATGCAACAACAATCACATTTTTCACTCCATCTATGGGTGCTTTTTTGGGCAGTCCCTTTGCCATTTTTGCCTTCTGATGCTGGCCAAGGTCCCTGCCCGGGGCTGCCTGAAACAAGACACCTGTCCTCAACACTCAACACAAACTGGAAATTAAAACACATGAATTGAAATATACCAAGCTGATGGTATATATTGGAAAGGGAGTTTTCTGTGCATTTTATCATAAAATATAAACTATATCTCTTGTAGCATATTGACTACTGGAATGCATTTGATAATACTTACAATACAATACAACTTTATTGTCCTGGAAGGGATTAATTTGATGCATTCGAAAAAATACATAATATAGTAAGAAATACAGTTAAATACATTATTAAACCAGTACCTTCATCATGATAAAATAAAAAGTAGAAATCTATATTATAATAACTATAATTGTGGTCATCACATCTGAACTGTGGAATAGAAAATTGCATTTGCTTTTGTTTGCTTGGTGGTTAATAAACTTCTGCAATCATTTTAGCTGTTGAGGCAAAAATGTTAATGGCATTATTGCATGTATATTTTATTACCTATTTAATACCCACATGTCCAACACCATTGCGATATTTTACAAGTTATATGACAACACATACATGCCATAATACTGATATAATAATTTTATGATTCCAGTGAAGTTGAAATTTAGTGTCTCTTACAAGTTGAAGGGGAGACTAATCAGTTAACTCAAGTTTCAATACATGAATCAGAACTGGTCTTATATGCAACAAACATTAAAACAGTTATTTTCCCCGTTTATTGTATTTTGTTGAGATGACAATACAGAACAATTCACACATTTTAGCAGTTGATAGGATCATAGGATACACAGTACTTATTCACAGTCAAAGATGACTGGCATTTTACTGGCAATGGTGGCTAAATGTAAAAATAATAATAAATGTTTTTGCAAAAGTGTTATGAATGTGATATTCTAGTTACAATCTATTCAACTATGTTATACTATTTTACCAATGTGTTCAGCTTTTTAAAAGGGGGTCCAAATTCTATAACTGAAGTCCAAATTCTATAATAGAATATGGACCACCCGGAGCCATTTTCTATGGGGGTCCATATTTTATCTCACACTGGCTATAGTTGGAGGAAAATAAACTAAAAAAGAAATAACTCATTTATTTATTTTTATTTAATGAGTTAATAATTAAACAAATAAGATAAATTAAATCACGTTCTCCAATGTTACCAATCTAAAAGATGAAGCATAAAGCATGGCAATTTACTGATAAGGCGAGAAAACCTTTCTGTTAGAATCTGAATATCCAGCAAGTAATCCAGCATTCCAGGCAGGCAAATCCATGCACGTTTGATCGGCGATATTAGGTGAGTAATACCATCATCATATGCGTCATTATTTATAAGCTTACCTGAGAATCCCATTTCCCACATGAAATTGTCCTACATTGAGCTACACGGCAGACGCTTTTTGTCTCTTGCAAAATGACGCGTCGTTGCAACAAAACAGCAACATTTAATACCCCTTTCAGCATCTTCGTAAACAAGGTGATTCTAGACACGTTGTTAGTTACGCCCTCTCTCGGGATTTTCTGATCAAAATTACCACAGCAGTTCGATTATCCAGTCGCCGTGAGGTGGCAGCACGTTTTAGAATTTGAATTTTTGTAGTACAAAAACCCTACTCGGGCATCGCGCACTAGTTTGGTTTGTCGGCTGTCTTCATTTTATCTGGAAGTGGGATAAAAGTTTCTGTGCTTGGGAATAATATTTGTGATTACGGTGGATGGGAAACAGTCAGTATTGGGGAGGGCGGGGATGCGGTAGGGGCGGGGTGAGCGGGGGGGAGGGACGGGGTGGTGGTGTATTATATATGGGAAACACATGAAGGGTGCAATTGTTATGTAAATATCCTGCGATAGATACTTAAAAACGTCCAGGTTATTGGGGATAAATACATTAGATGGAAGAATGTTCCAATGGATGCGCGCTATTGTTCGGGGAAAGAAATCCGCCTGTAGTTTCGCTAAACCGATTCTCGGGCTCAGCATTCTTCGCCGAGAAGACAGTCTGGTCACTACAAAATGCTGCCACCTCACGGGGCCTGGGAAATCGAGGTTAAACCTGCCGTAATTCCTGCTTTGTAAGCAACTGCAAATTTGTATTGAACAATAAATAAACCGAATTCGTTTTAAAATATAGGTTTAATGTTGAATACCTTTAATATTATAGTATTATATTATAAATGTATAATCCTTATTTTAGATTGTATTTAATAGTTGGCCTGAGAGCCAATCAGCGTATCTAGTACTGTCTGTCCTATTCTGGGGCAAGGCCGCCCTGGTGGCAACATGGGCAGAGTATTAATACCCCTGGCGGAGTTGAGGGACTCAAAAGTGCTGCCACATCACGAAGCCTAGATGCCTGAGGATTTAATTATCTGCCAATGTTACCGCCAGGGCGGCCTAACCCCCAAAATAGGGTAGAGACGCTGTTTGATTCTCAGACCGAATTTGAAATGACAACTTAATGAAGAATACCCTTTTTATCAGATAATACCATATTATAAAAACTAATCAAAATTAAGCTTATTCTAAAGTATGTCGCAAACAAAATAAACATAAATGAAAATGTGTCGTTGTTAATTGTTATATCTTTTTTTACTTTATATTTTGTGTATAGATACTTTATAACAAAGTTTCATTATCAAAAACTTACGTACATTATAAACATTAATTATTACTATACACGTAAACATGTGATTAATCCCTAAAAAGATGCGCTTGACGGCTTCCGACAGTGACACTACATTAATTTGGTTATCAAAAGTAAACAATCTATTTTATATAGGTTACATAAGGATGTATCTTTCACCAGACTATCTTCTCGGCGAAGTTACGCATTAAATTGTTTGATAATACATTAACAGTTGTTATCCTTAGCCTTCAGAATTATGTGAACACTGTGATTGCGAACTATGAATATTACTTAATTAAGCAACTCTAATTTAATATGCATAATATTATTGACACGGCCATATTACGTTCAACCGGTGATTCTTTTTTTCTTCTTTATAATAACATGTCTTTAAGTATTGCTTTTGTCAAGGCTAACTTTAATCCAACAGAAACGCAGAACGGTTACAGACACCGTTTCGTAGTTTATTTATTTGGCGGTGAACACTTTGACCTCTCCACCGAAACCTCCAAAAACCTTTTACTGCACCCGCCGAGGTGATAAAAACCACCAGTTGCACAAACCCTTGAAACCTCGAATGACACTTTCCTTCAAGGAGAAATGGTTTGCCTAGCTGGCTATCATGTTCCTCAGGGGCGTAGCTAGGCATACGTATGTGGAAGCACTAATTAATTATATTAATGTAATTTTTATCATGATGGTCGAGAATGTTGTGTAGTGTGTGTGACGACCCAATCAGTTTAAATGTAGTGCACAATATAACATAGGCAAATAGACACGCAAAGGAGTACATACAAATTGTTCTTACTGCGTGAAACATGTTGAAAAGGCGGAGGATTTGAACGGTTTATATACCATTATTTACATAGCATAATTATTATGTTTGAATGTGCTACATAATAGGCAATCGCAATTTGTTATTGTGTTCAGTGTACTATAATAAAATTATTATCATTAAAAATGACTGGACAAATTTATGTTACAATGTGACTAGGTATATCGTATGCATTAAATAAGCTATGTACTCATTATAGAAATTAAAGAAAGCTAACGCTTTGCAATAGTTACATGCAGCCTTTTAATCATATAAGCCAATATAATGTAATACTGTAAATTGTATTTAAGAGTCTGTATTCAACAACGGTTCAGTTACTACCCCCGCCTTCATTTGGGGCGAAATAACAGGGCTAAGCGCCTGTGGCTTTGAAGACTGAACTGATCAATGATGCGTTCAGCATCCAACTCTGTCTCCTTGTGGACTTGCATCAAGGCCATGCCCCACATATGCTCAGTTGTCAATGTAGACCGCAACCGCAGACAGTTCTTGAGATGCCGCACTGTCCTGAACGAGCGCCGTGCGTGGCTGTCGAAACAGACATCACCATCAGTATGACGACTGCAGTATACACGTTGGGGGTATAGGTTGGGATTTATATCTTGAATCGAGTTGCTGAGTGTGTCTGGTCTCTCAGCGACATTCAACATTTCTCATCTTGCCGTCCAGCGACCCACTTCGTTTTGTAGTTGACGCAGATCTCCAGGCATGTCGTTTTCGAACACTCCGTAGAGCTAGGCTAATCTTTCTGATGTCAGATGCACTGTAATGTACTGAGCCATGTAGCGATCTTAAGTTCATTTCATGCAGCAAGTGGTTCGTTCATGAATAGTTAGTAAATCACCCCCTACCAGTATTGACAGGGGGTGTCAATGGGAACATTTTCGCGGTGTCTTTGTTTTCCAGCACGGGTTGCTCGGTTGAACTTCGAATTTCGTTGCCAGTTCTACAGCGCCTTCATATTATGTAGGCCCCCCTATTCCACACCCCTGGATCTGCCCTTTCTTGTAGCAAGGAGATGACAGTGACTGTTTCCTTTGCTGCCTCCACGAGGCCACATTGTTTGACTTGTAGAAAGGTCAGAGGAAGCAGGCGTTGGAGCACATGCTCAATCGTTACCAATGTGATGATGAAGGATTGACAACATCCTGGCTTTACCATCCCCATCAGCTTTCAGGTACTCCAGAGCAGACAAGGCAACTGTGAAGGCGACTTGAATGTGTGCAGTGCGTTGGCACGACTGGTCCATCTCGTCTCACAGAGCGACTGAATTGGGACGCATTTAAGCCATAACAGTGTGTCGCAAACCGAAACAGAAACTGATGCTTAGTATCGAAAGCAGTCTCACAGACCCCGGACATTCAGAGAAAAAAATAGACGAAGTCACCTGACCATCGTTTCGGCAAAGTTACGCAGCCGCAGTGTCGATTAAACCAGACAAAAGATGCAGCTCTCCCTCGTGGGGAGACAGGCAATACACGGCCGCCGGTATATCCGTGCACTGACGAAAGGCTCTCGAGTCCGGGAGCTGACGTCATGCCGTGAACTGTGCCTGATCCAGGGCAAACGTCATCCACTTGTCATGTGTACACAGCTCTCTAGCGTCGTCGCCGTCGGGTGCTTTAGCGATGACACTGTTGACAGGCGCCTGACCATCACGGGTACACATTACTTGTGCGAGTCGGGGTCGTAAACGTCAAACCGTGCTCGGTTCAGTCCTTCGCGATCGACGTGCGGTAATACTTTCGACGCTGGATACCTACTCCGTGTGTCACCGACCGAGCTTCTAACCGACAGTTGGTGTAAGTAGGCCTTCATCTCGTATTTCTCGCGTCTCCGCCAACGCTTTGTGGTACCTGCGAGTGGGGACAACTGTTAGCTGTGCCGCGCGTCAACTTAATTATCCGGGCAGGGCCAGTGAGCGAGACACATTCCCAAGAGGCGGGTCCGTTACATTCGACGTCACCAACCTACCGAAACCTACACCGCCTCGGTACTCCTGTTAACCTCCATGTGTTATATAAACCGAACGTAAAAGTGCCCACTTTCATTCAAGTGAGATGAGCTGAAGTAAAAAACGTTTTAATGCGTTCGTAGGGTCCTGGCGATCGAAACGCATTTGCATTTCCCCAAACGTTTATTTAGCATGCATCCCGCATATTGTTTTGTGGACTTTCTCCGACGAGCAATCTATACATCTTGACATGTTTGCTGCGTCCTGTGATTTTTTCACAAAGAAGATGGAGTACGTTATAACTCCTTAAATCCAACTTCCGGTTGCTTGCACAAACACGCTTCGGTAGACAATTCACAATTGCTCCAATTATAATCGCTGCAGTGAACAGACAATAAAGTCGAGTTATAGTAAACATTGACATACACAACAATATATACGAGAAAAACAGCAGAATAATACAACACAACGTGTTATTAACAAAATGATTTATGTGAAAACGTCAAAGATTGACATGCTAGTTATATAGGCAATTCATTGCTGTCGCTGTTGGCGTTGTATTTGCGTACGGGCCAGGTCTGGGATTTCAAAGGCGTTTCTTCATTTTCTTGCGTGTCTGCCTCATTCACGAGTCTAGGAAACTGAAACCCGTGATTCTGAATAATTTACCAACATATTTTCATCGATACGTCCGCTACAAAATCTGTGTGTGACTATACGCACATTTACAAGGTTTGTGAATTAAACGTGAACATCGACGGACAGAAACAGTACACCGGACTATCTAATCTGGCTCATATCTGTGTGAACAAGTGTGTGTGACAGTGTGTACTGTTCGGATTACGAGCCTGCATATTTGATAAAGCTCCTACAAACTAGATCGGAGATCATGCATTCTAATTTCAACTTAATCAACATTACCATACACGCATCTATTTTGCCCTTGTTGGGATGGTTGCTATGATTCTATGAACATACACACGCAATTGTAGCGTACATAGTCCGCTGTTTTTCATTGTTTGGATACAATTACATATGTACTACACTAATTCCGTTCCACTCATCAAAACACCACCAGCCCTAAAACGAAACCACCATGAAACCACAGTCGGGGACAGGTGACCACTCGCTGGAAAAAAATCCTGAAACGTACAAGCTGTAGATTAAACATTGGTTCACACACCCGACCAAAATGTATTAAGGTTTAATACCTGGCCGATAGGTTATGTGAAACACATTCTTCTTACGGAATGTCAAATTGCATGTACTCTAACTGCACATGTTAGTGCGATACTCAGATTTTGCTCACCGAGTAGAGGTATAAATTATGATATGTATATTCGTTACCAAAGTCCATTTGACGTCTCTCAGTCGCTCACGAATACCAATGTTTGCTTAAGCCACGCGATTCAACGGTGAGGTGTTCTTGTGCGTGGAGGTGAGTTTATTTGATACATAAAAGCTGGAGTGTTGCCACAACTTCTTCTACGCCTTTGCCGTAGCATAACTGAGCCTCTCTTAACATACTGCAGCATTTGTTACTACCCTGCTCTTTCTGTGAATAACCGTAACAGGCTTCTGAAAATATCACATGTTTCTGCTAAGATCATTGGTTTACCTACACCAAAGCTCTCCGAAATAATCGACCATGCAATTTTAAAGAAAGCTCGAGCTGTCGCTACCGAGTCTGATCACCCGCTCTCTATGTTCTTCCATGTACTTCCGTCTCAAAGGAGATACCGTTGTATAAAATGTAAAACATCTCGCTATAGCAGGAGTTTTGTGCCTGTGACCATTAGAATGTTGAATGCTAAATGAGTCATATTGATGTCACACGGTTGAATTGTTCTTGTAGTGGATACATCTGGAAATTCATTTGCATTTTTTGTGACCATCCCATATATTTTAGATGTGATCATGAGTTGTAAAATGCATATCTTTTTTAAGGACAATAAAGTGATTTGATTTAATTTGTATCGGCTAATGAACTCGGCTCTTATGTCGCAGTGTTGTTTACCTGTCAGGTATGAAACGTCGACTAACACTTTAATAATCAGATAACGCAATGGTTAATATATGGCGCACTCCGCAGCTGCCGATAGCGAGTTAGTGAACGCATAGTTGGCAGAGTAAGGGTCGAGTGTTTGATGCGGTTATATAGGTCAACTATTGTCAATATCAATATGTCGACAACTTTGTAATTCGTCGTTAATGTTCCTGCTTTCCTGATAACTTACACAAAATGTGAGTAGTGCTAAGTGTGTGTGTGTGTGTGTGTGTGTGTGTGTGTGTGTGTGTGTGTGTGTGTGTGTGTGTGTGTGTGTGTGCGTGACTTTGTCTCATTGTCGACAACGACGTCTACACGCCGCTCCTACCTCACTTGAGTCATGGTCTCAAGGCTGTGCATCGAGAGGGTGATAGGCATCTGATGCACTGCACGCCTGCACGCAGCACGCACGCACGCACGCACGCACGCACGCACACGCAACGCACGCACGCACGCACGCACCACGCACGACCACCGCACGCACGCACGCACGCACGCACGCACGCACGCACGCACGCACGCACGCACGCACGCACGCACGCACGCACGCACGCACGCACGCACGCACGCACGCACGCACGCACGCACGCACGCACGCACGCACGCACGCACGCACGCACGCACGCACGCACGCACGCACGCACGCACGCACGCACGCACACACACACACACGCATGCACGCACTCACGCACGCACACACACACCACACACACACACACACACACACACACACACACACACACACACACACACACACACACACACACACACACACACACACACACACACACACACACACACACACACACACACACACACATGCTTGAATAAGGCACTCAGACGCAGCGGTTCCCGCACTCAGAGCCAGTCAAAGACATCCTGATAATGTCACTTGTAGTGTTCTGATGTCGCTCCGACTGGTGCTGGGCGGCCATCTGTAGTCGTTGCGGTCGTTGGGCATGTGTCTAGTAGATGACAGCCTAATGACATGGCCATGCCAGCTTATTCGTCTTCTGGACAATGAATGAGGTCAAAGGTTGTCGTGTTTCTTTCTTTCAGGTATGTTTGTCACATGGTGTCTCCATTATATACCGGAGACGTTTCGCAGGCATTTAGTATCGAATGCGTACATTTTGTTTTCTTGGCTTCTTGTAGTTGTCAGGTTGTAGTTACTGTTTTCCGTCACTTTAATCAATTATTCGAGCTTTGATCTCCCGCCTACAATTCGGAGAGTTTAATATCCGACGCGGGTCTTACTGTCTGCGGAGAAAACTTCCGTTGAACGACTTTCATTGTCATCTGTCGTCATGTTTCCGCAGAACACTACGTTATGTGATTTTGAATTGTTCTCAGCAAATCTGTTTACACAGGGACAAGTCGTTGCCATACAAGCCCAACATCTGTACATTTATTTCAGAGACGGTAGGACGGACCAGGGGCGTCGATCCGGTTTTAAAAGTGGGGGGACGGGGGACCAATTTATATATACATATATGTATTTTTTATGTATGTATATAATATAAAATTGTAATATATATATATATATATATATATATATATATATATATATATATATATATATATATACATATATATATATGGTGTTAATTCTAAAATAAACAAAGGCCTTTATGGTATGCTATTTAAAATAGTTATGTTGGCTACATATATTTGAAGAGTGGACATGGCTCACCCCAATCCCTCACAATTTGGAGGCTAGACTTTGGACCCATAACTGCTTGCCTGATTAATAGAGTGACAACATGGACTTATGTGCATATAAGTCCGTGGCACTAAGACCATGGCATTAATCTTTCCCCTATAATTCTACTAATGTGTTCTATTTATATCTATGGTCCGTGGTGACAAGATACAAATGTTACACGGGTGCTTGTGTAGGACTTCCCAATCCCACCATTTGGCAAAGAAATTTGTCATCACTCAAATGGGATCAAATTACACAAAATGCAGGAATCCGTAAGCGATATAAGTATCCACCAGGGTGACCAGGCTGCAATTCAAGGGGTGACAGGACAAACAAAAAATTATAATCTATAATGTGCTTGATGGCTAGTGCCTGGGGGACATTTCCTATGATGTCCCCTCAGGCTGAAAAATGGGAGAACGTAGTCCTCTCGTCCCCCACCGATCGACGCCCATGCTGTGTAGAACTTCCCAATCCTACATTTTGGCAAAGAAATTTGTGAAACACAAATTTCATAATTTATATTGTGCGTGATGGCTAGAACCTACTAATAATATCAACACAAGGATGCAAACTAATAGAGCACGGCAGCGGCTCAGCCCGATGTCGCGCTTACATTTTCCCGGTCGTTATAAACTTTCCGACTGACGTTTCTGCGCATGCGCGACAAATATAAAATCACCAATGTGCAGCGAAACGACAAAGCATTTTTGGTATGAATGCCACTGGCTGTTGGTCAACTCTCCTGTGATGATTACTGTGAAGAGTTGCTTAAAATGTCGTTCAATACAATAACATCTTACGTTTGTTTAAATCACCGTCACGGAATATGGCGCACTATAGTCACGTTTGCTATCAAAACATACTTCAAAACTTGTTTGCCTCGTGTTAATTTGCTACAAATAACTTTATATATTATATCCTAACGAACAACCCGTAATATTTATACCATAAATCCATTGTTCTTTCGCTGCACATTAATGATTTTACATTTATCACGCATGCGCAGAAACGTCAATAGGAACGTTTATAACGGCGGTAAAATGTAAGTGCTACACCGGCATGATGATTATTTACTGAAGTAAGATGAAGTTGCGCGCTGTGGCCAGTCGATTTTCTAATGGGTGGTCGTAACTTCATATCGCGAGTTTATTGTCCAGCTACTAGTCCTATGTAGCGGCTTTTAAGAGAGAGGAGTGGTGAGTCAGGCTACATGCCCCGCAATTTTTCTGAACTGAAAAGTGGGGGGGACAATTCCTATGCTGTCCCCTCAGGCTGAAAAGTGGGGGACGCGTCCCCCCGTCCCCCACCGATCGACGCCCGTGCTAGAGCCTATAAATAATATCAACACAAGGTTGCAAACTGATAGAGCCCGGCAACGGCGCAGTCCGGCATGATGGTTATTTACTAAAGTAAGATCAAGTTGCGCGGTGTGGCCAGCCAAGCAATTTATCTAGTCGATTTTCTAATGGGTGCAGGGTCGGAACTTCATATCGCGAGTTTATAATCTAGCTAGTCCTGTGTAGCGGCTTTTAAGAGAGAGGAGTGGTGAGTCAGGCTATATGCCTCGCAATTTTTTTGAGTTGAAAAGTGGGGGGACAATTCCTATGCTGTCCCCCACGCTGAAAAGTGGGGGGACGCGTCCCCCCGTCCCCCACCGATCGACGCCCGTGCTAGAGCCTATAAATAATATCAACACAAGTTTGCAAACTGATAGAGCCCGGCAACGGCGCAGTCCGGCATGATGGTTATTTACTAAAGTAAGATCAAGTTGCGCGGTGTGGCCAGCCAAACAATTTATCTAGTCGATTTTCTAATGGGTGCAGGGTCGGAACTTCATATCGCGAGTTTATAATCTAGCTAGTCCTGTGTAGCGGCTTTTAAGAGAGAGGAGTGGTGAGTCAGGCTATATGCCTCGCAATTTTTTTGAGTTGAAAAGTGGGGGGACAATTCCTATGCTGTCCCCCCACGCTGAAAAGTGGGGGGACGCGTCCCCCCGTCCCCCACCGATCGACGCCCGTGGGACGGACCGTCAATTTGGTTTAAAACCACAGCTGTTCTTTCCACACGCCCATTGATCAAGTGCCAGGGCTAATGGGTTTGATCTACCCATGTTTGGAATCTGAG